>CAJQUW010003797.1:0-218119 GCA_907163375.1 Prostheceraeus crozeri
TAATGAGGTCTCACGTCTTTGTTGCAAACGGTCACATCCTGCTCATTTTCTAATCGACATAGGATCGGCATGTCCACGTTCTCCTGACTTCTCTGTTTGTGTTGTAAACCACGATGTCGTCTACTTGCTGTGGCTTCTCAATTCTAATCGACATAGGATCGGCAGTGGTTCCACTTCTCCTGACTGCTCTGTTTGTGTTGTAAACCACGATGTCGCCTACTTGCTGTGCTCTTGTCTCTCCATTTCTTCTACCAAGCGGCTATCTTTGAGTCCTCAGGCGCTGTTAACATGTCTGCCTGCGCTGCCCAATTGGCGGAATGATTATGATGTTGGAGGTTTGATTAACTCAGGGGCGTGTTATCTGGTTGCTAGTTTTGACGTTTTCACTTGACATTTTCTTTCTGGTGATAGATTATTATTGATCAGTTTATGTTGCTACTCTTAGCTTTGTTAGTAATATACTTGACATAGCTAATTTGCATGCGTGTTTTAGGTCTGAAATCATTGATAGAGTTTCCGCTATTATTCTATGCAATTTGTTTAATTATGTTAGCGGTCCATGTTCAGTCATCTGACGACTTGTGGATGATGTTCTTGTTATACAAATTCAATGCAATGCTGTGAAAAGTCAGGTTAGCGCTATCAGTGGAACCACAGACTGATGTTTTGATCTCTTTTTGTGAAAGAGCTTGATATCTTGATGAAACTCTCAAGAAAACTTCATTCGTCTTCATGTTGAAATCCTACATGAAAGAAAACGTCCATTTTTCTCGTGAGACCCAATGTAAATATGTTTTGATAACCTGAAGAAAAATGAAGCTCATTTATCACACAGTTGAAAATGGACTTTAACATGGAAATTTCCATTGAAAATGTGGGTTTTTAGCTTTTTTTGTGAAATTATTTTTGAAACGGTCTGTATATTGAACTCGAGTCTCTGTATATGAACTCGTAGTACTATAACAACAACACAAACATAGCAGATTTTCACTATAGGCGGACATCTAATGAGAAGTCTTTTAGATATGACGTATGCGCTAATAGTGAAGTTAGATGCTACAGAGGATTTTATCAGCGGAATATTATGCTTGACTGTACGTATTTCAGGCATTCTCAGTGATGTGGATGATTACGAGTAGTTAGACCAATCGATGAAATGATCTTGAAGGACTTCACATGTAGCTATAGGTTGTGCGCAAGGGAATGTTGAATGTATGCAGACTGAGACAATAAGCATGAGGACGAGAAACAAGGAGTCCATTGTCATCGATGTTTACGAAACAACAATGCAGCACGTTCTTCTGCCTTTTCTGTTGAGGAACGAGAGCACAATAATCGATGGATGTGTTCATAATAATAATAATAAAGGCGTCTATTTCCAAAAGTAATAGAAATCAAAATCACAGTTATATAATTGATGCGACATAAAATGAAAGTCAGAATTCATCGACTACAGTAATGAAGAATGATCATCATGACATAAGCGCGTAACTTAAAAACCGGGCCCGTTAAATTCATTGTTGATGAGGACAGTGGTGAATGGAAAGAAGGAAGACTTATGCTTCTTCGTACGACACATAGGCACACAAAAATGCTTGGAAAATGCAATTTCCTGGGAATGTGCTTGTGTAACACATGGGAGCTGAAAGAGTCAATTGTTTCAAACAGCTTCTTACTCAACTTTGCTCGCCTGTTAGCAAGGTTGCTACCATGAGATGTAAAATTTAATGTAAACCCTATATCAACCTCATTGCACGGTTTTCAGTTCTTTGTAATTTTTGAGCAAGACCAATTGGCAGATGAACAAAAGCTGGAGACGCGTACTCAAGGACAGAGCGCATTAGACCATGGTAAATCTTGAGTAAATCATTCACGTCAGTGAAATACTTCAGTTCCTGAGGACAAAGAACCGTCGATTACACCTCTTAATCACTTCTGAAACATGATCATGCCAAGACAAATTGTTGTTCAAAGTGACATCAAGTACGTTGGATTTATTTACAATTGGTATCGACAATTTTTTCATTGAGTAGTCACCCTTCCTTTTGTTGCACATGAGCACTTTTGACTTCTTTTTGTTGAGAAGCAACTTATTTCTCGGACACCATTCGTCAATGCCATGGATTTCAGTTGAGATAGTATCTTCATCATTGCCGTGTAATCCCAATGGAACATTTAGGTTGAAATCATCGGCGTACTGAATTATGCTGAGTGCTTTCAAGAGCGGGGATGAAGTCTGCAACGAAGACAGAAAAGAGCGCGGGCCCCAACACAGAGCCTTGTGGAACACCCTTTATCATAATACAGGTGTGAGAATAACTGTCATTAAACGCGTACCTGAAAATGTCGATCATCAAGATAGCTTCTCAACCATCTGACAGCACCCATTGAAAAAGATAGGGCTTTGAGCTTTCTAATCATCAACGTGTGATTTATACAATCAAATGCAGACGAGAGGTCGCATGAAATTACAGCAGCACCACTTGTTTGAGTTTGGTCAATCTCCGAATTGCACTTTTCCATTATGTGAAGCAGTTCTGTAGCTGTAGAGTGACACTGTCGAAAGCCATGGTGTGCATTACCATAAGCACTTTCAAATAGAGGCCACAATTTGCCAAGTATAATCCTTTCAAAACTTTTCGACGGCACTGCGAGTAGACTGATTGGACGAAATTTTCAGGAGATGGAGGACAGGATTTTGGCACAGGAGTGATGATAGCTTTCTTCCTTTTTTGCTTTGTTACAGGGAAACGCCTTTGTCTAATTGAAATTTCAAATATGCGACAAAGAGGAATGGTGAAGAAGTCAGCTAATTCCCTGTATAGTTTGGTTGGGACCCCATCTTTGCCTGTAGATTTCTAGATTGTAGATTGTTGTATTTGTAGATTTTTTTTTGATTCTGTAGGAATCACTGAAAAGACGGTGTCGTAGATAAACCGACTAGCAGAAATGATTCGCGACAGGTCAGGTGATCTTGGTGGCCAGGTAATAGGTCCACCTCTTCCTATCCACCGTCCGGTAACGTTGCGATTGAAATGATCTCTGCAACAATCACATAATGAGCAGGAGTGCAATGGAGTTCAATTCACAAGTACAATTGAAGCTCTTTAGTTGGCTTTCCTTGTGGACACAATTTATGCAGTATACTGATCAATCTTGCTTTGGCTGTTGTGAAATTATCCGATATATTGTAATTCACTTCTTTCCATGGAAAGCTTACCGAATAACGACCATCAGTGGATTGATTCACATGTCGATTAAAATGATCCATTGCATTATCTCTTTTAGACATCAAATCATCTTCTGGCAGTCCAAATCCATGATAATTTGGTGGGATCGTCCACTCGATTGTTACAACAGAAAAATTGTGTGACTTCCAATGAATCACCGGATTCATTAATGCCTTTAGAAAGCGAAATTTCACAAAGAATATTGCCCAGAGGGGTGTGATGAACCCATAAAGATTTGCGAATAGGCGTGGAAGGAACTTTGGATCCCATGATAACGTACCATTGGTCTAAACCTATCAAAATATCAATGCGATTTTCTTGTCGAACTTCAGTCGGTAAATTCACCGGATTTGGAATTTTATTCTTTGAAATGTTCATTATCGAATTTTACCGGTTCTTGTTTGAATATTGGTGCCATTTTTTCGATGGCGTATGCATGAATTGGTAGTGTGTATCCATCAGTTCCGTGCAACACTAATCGAACAATATATGCGTCAATTGTCTCTACTTTATCCGTATTGAACCGAGAAGTTTGTAAACTGACCTTACGTCCAAATTTTAAGTTCAGATTCTCTTCAGATCTTTTCTCTATACATGTGTATCTGGCACCTGCATCCATAAATATAAACACTTTTTCTTTCTTCATTGTTTTTTCTTGACTTGCATAACAGTCGAATGCTGCCATGATCACTCCTTCATTATTTATTCCAGAATGGAAGAAGCCATCTTGTTGTAACTTTCTTTGATTTTCATTATCATACAGGATTTCTTCAGATTGGGTGATTTTTTGATCTAACACTTTGAAATGAGAATAACAAATCGCTGAATTATGACCGATCTTCTGACAATAAAAACATTTATTTGTCTTTTGGCATTCTTGGGATCTGTGCCCCTCCATTAAACAGTTGTAGCATCTGTTTTGTGCAGATAAAATTTGCATTCGTTTATCAATTGAGCTTATTTCCTCACAAGAATCGCTCCAATGTCCAGTCTTATCACAGAAAACGCATCGTTATACCTCTTGAAAATCCAGAATGTGAATTTGTATTGGATTGCAAAGTGGTATTAAAGTGGCAGTGCAAGGTACACCTCGATTTCGTTCAATTCTGGCCTCCTTGACTTATCGTAAAATTTGGGCTTTGAGTTGTTATAATTGATGGTTCTGCCCGTCGAATCTTTGCAATTATTATCCATCTTCAAAAACTTACACAGAATGTCTGAATGAATGTCTGTTGGCTTTGTATACTACAGGAAGTCTTTTAAAGCCATGAAAACATCTCGGTTTCTGAAACCTGTCGATCACAAGTAGACGTCGTTTATCTGAGCCGTCCATGTTGGCAGTGATCATGATTGATATTCGTTGCTTCCCGGACTTGCCTCCAACACATTTGTCACCTCTTTCAGCCAAGGTTTTGTCGGGCAGCAATTGCCAAAATAGGCCGGTCTCATCGGCATTGTATACATCAGATGCACGATATTCGCGAAGCAATTCAGGTAGCTGATCTTTCCATTGGGAAATTGTTTCGGGGGGGAGTACACACCTTCCTTCGCCACTGATCTGGCGCTGTGTAACCGCATGGCGATTTTTAAATCGATTGAGCCAACTTTCGTTGTATTCGTAACCGTTCGCTTGGAGTCGATGAGCAAAGTTCTTGGCTTTCTCAAGAAGAAGTGCTCCACTCACAGGTACACCTTGAGATCTCACTTGTCTAAACCACTTAAGGAGACATCATTCAACTGCTGGTTGCTTTGATAGCATCATTCGTTTCCGGCTAGCTGCGAAGTCATTATGTTCGACTGCTCCGACAATTTCATCACGATTCTTCAACCAAGAATCGAACGTTTGCCGCTTCACTCCATAGCGAGATGTAACTTCACTTTTAGATAGATGTTCCTGTTCAAACGTTGTACTAATATTGGCCAACGAAAAGGTCGTCAGGGAGCGCTTCGAGTTCGACATGATAAAAAACGGTAGACAGCATAGAGGGTAGGCAGCGAGAAATGTCGTCACTCGTCAAAGAATAATTCGAATTGCATTTTGAGATGCAAATTAGTCACATGATCTCGTGTGCAGACTTCTTCAATATGCAGAATTCCATACAAGGTGTTTTTCAGCGTTTCACTTCCATATAAGGAAATCCATAGAGGGAATCTACCTGAATGTGTCATGTTATTCTATATGTAGGCTGTTATTTAAAAATTCTAAGTTAATCAGTAATAATTTAATTTTTCTTATTGTTGGTAAGAAATTAAATTCATATGCAATATCAAATTACGGTACACGGCTCTCTGGTACACGGATAGTGATAGCCCAAACCAGTGGCCTACTGTTAAGCTGAACAAGTGCGAAAAAATATTGACGAATTATCCGAAGAAACTTTCTTTTTGGACTATTTTCTATTACGAGTTACGAGTTATCGGATTTGACGAGTTAACCGAAGTTAAATATATGTAATAGATCGCAGATTTTGAAGGGATTTTTTTCGATGACGAGTTATCCGGGTGACGAGTTATCCGAATACTACTGTATAACTGAATTGGCAATGCACCACTTGTCGATGTGGAAGTTTTGAAGGTCATTGGTTCGAGTCTATTCGCATTAGGAAGTGTCGCCGATCTCACTGTGTGTTAAATGTCTCAATCTCCAGCGTCACCATACTCCGAGAATACTCCGCTAATATTGTCCTGCGACGGAGCTTTTGGGTTACAACAAAATCCTTTTTAAAATTGCTATCTGAAAGACCTGAAAACAAATGGGACGGAAATTATCAGAACATTCGTTCATTCATCCACACAAATACTTGATAAGAACCTCAAGTGACTCCTTGCGAGGTTACCGCATTAGTTGTAGAAGTCACATTGGTTTGAATGATGCTCTTGGAATCCCAACGTTCTTTCATCGCGAAGACTAATTTCTTTCATTTCCTTGCTTGTTGTCGAATTATTTCTCTTATCCGATTAACTTAGTGTTTTATCCAAGATTTTGTAAGTTCCTGAAACCTGTAAATATAGTGAACTTATTAGCACTTTATTAGGCTAATGATGCTTCTGTTGATGGTATAAAATTGATTCACTCAGCAGTTCGTCCTCTGCTGGATCTTCCTTGGACATTTAGTTAACGAATGTGGTGTTATAACTGAATTGGCAATGCACCACTTGTCGATGTGGAAGTCTTGAAGGTCATTGGTTCGAGTCTATTCGCATTAGGAAGTGTCGCCACTCTCACTGTCTGTTAAATGTCTCAATCTCTAGTGTCACCAGGGCATTGCTGTCCCACCCCTTGGGAATTTGGAAGGGTGAAGTAAAAGATTAGGAATATACTGAATCGTGTACGTTGTTTGTATTGATCTGTTCACTAAAGTTGGAAAATTTCTAAATCATATTTTGTGATTTCAAGTTACCTCTGTCGATTGCATATCCATTTTTGTCTACTTTTCGTTTCAGATTGGATATCGGTGAATTCGCAGCAGTCTGAAGTGAATAATTTTGAGTGAGTAGCCGTTTTGAGTAGCAGAGATAGTGCTCGCATCGAACGAAGCAGTTTCTGGTAACTGGAAGACTGATTGAATATTTGATTGGTCGTGGAATTGACGATATCAGAGAGTCCACAGCAATCAATAGTTGATCTTTGTGATGACTGGGGAAGTTTGACAGATCTTCTTATTATATCCTTTTAGATAGTAGCATGTCCTCTAAATGCAAAAATGCAATGTCAAGTTGTTCAAGTGACGTTGTCAGCAAAACCTTTGTTAATGTAAAAGAGAGGAGATTTCGATGTAACTATTGCTCTAAATCATTCTTCACGAAGTCAAATAAAACCCATCACGAACAATGTGTTCATATAAGAGGTAAGTCTTATCATTGCCAATATTGCTCTAAATCATTCCTGAGGAAGGATCATAAAGTCGTACACGAACAAAGTGTTCATGTCAGAAAAAAGTTCTATCAGTGCCAATATTGCCCTAAATCATTCGCCACGAAGGGTAGAAATGTCTTACACGAACAAAGTGTTCATGTCAGAGAAAAGTCCTATCACTGTCAATATTGCCCTAAATCATTCGCCACGAAGGGTAGAAAAGTCCGCCATGAGCAAGATGTTCATCTAAGAGATAAGTCTTATCAGTGTCAATATTGCCCTAAATTTTTCTTCCGAAGTGATGTTAAAGTCAGTCACGAAAAACATGTTCATTTGAGAGAGCGGCCTCTTCAATGTAGATATTGTCCTAAATTTTTCTCCTATCGAACATCTCGGGTTCGTCATGAAAGAACCTGTAAACTTGAAATCCATCATGAGCATGAAATTTGTAATTCCGAAGAAGAATCGTCAAACGGCAGGAATTCTGCATCTGCTCCAGAAATGAGTAGTGACAGAAAACCACAGACTGAAGATCTTGAGAAGCTCATTGAATTAGTCAATAGTGAAAAAGCAAATCCTGACATGCATCAGCAATGTAAGCCAAACCGGACGAAGAAAGTGGAGGTGAAGTCGAGACGTTGTAGTTTGTGCTTGAAAATGTACAATCGCCAAACAGATAGGACTCATCCAATTTTCATCCAGAACGGATATGAAACTCCTTCTCTGTGTGACCGTTGTTCTGATGTGTTATACTCGTAGAGGTGAAGCAGGATTAATGTCATGATTTGAGGATCGACGGGAGTTGGAATGATGTATGCATTTTAGTGTAGTGCGTGCAATGTATTGCCTAGAGAACTGTATTAACATGAAAACGATTATTTACTGCAACGACCTTTTTTGAATGTGAGTTGGATTGTAATACTACATTTGGATGTTCGCTGGCTTTATGAATGAAGTACGTGTACTTGTAAAATTGAGTGATGTGCCGGAATTGTTGTCAGAAGCCGTGCTGTGATTCCTCTGTAAATGATGATTTGATCTCCACTTGAGTGTGATTTTGCAGTACACTATCATTATCTCTGAATGTTTCGATAAATACAGATTGCTTAGAATAGAATGATTTTCTTTCTCATCTTCATGTACGAGTACAAGAGTTGGCATTTTTATGGTCAAAACGTCGTGCACAGGGTGTTTCAGTTAATCTTGCTGATTTTTCGAGACGAGTTATAGCATGTATAAGAAGATGACAACGTTCCAAGGAAAGCACAGTGTATTCTATGTTTTTAAGTTTGAAAATAGACCAAGAATGCTTAAATCACAAGAATTATAGCTTTCAAGAAACACATCGTTTTATTTGGGTTTTCCTTCATACTGTTGTGTGCTAGGCTTTTTTTCTTCTTGCTTTATTATGCATTTATTATGCATTTTATTGTTTTGTGAGAGCAATCTCCATTCCATTGTTAGAGCAATAACTTTTCCGCGGCATGCATTTCAAGTTCCAATGTCATACAAAAGTCCAGCTTGTCAGCTATCTACGGTACATGACTGACAACAGACATGTCATGTCATCAGACAATGGATGACCAAACAATTGGTAGCTGACCGTGAGCGAATCTTCACAGACGTATTTAACGTGGCATGAACAACGGCCGCGCTCACATTCTGGTTTCTCCAAGCGAAGTTGTCGGCGAGAGCCGTTGACGGTATTGCAGCCTATCTTCTATGTGCGAACTATCATCGAACTGCTGCGGACGTGATCACCACGGCTTGTGGTCCTGGAAGAATCTGGAGACTCTGTTGGTGCTGTGACTGTCTTATAACTGTGAACGTACCATCTGTCCTTGTAAGGACTGTTTGCACCATTTATTTGTTTTCACAATATAATTTATCCACATTTTTCATTTACATTTTTCAATCATATGTTTTGGGAATATTAAGAAAATAATAACCCGTAACATATTTGGCGACCACCCCAGGACCCAGCTTTGTTTTCACTGACGCACAGCTCGCCTGAGAGCCGTCGGTTCTTCGAACTACCACTTCTTCCCAGTTAAGGTTCTGAACTCTTTCTTTTTTCGCTTCCTCGGTCCACTCTTTTTAAGTTAAGTCTTAAGGCTTATTAACTGTAGGCCTAAGCATAAGGCTAAAACTAACCGTGGGCAAGTTTTGAGCTATATATTCTCGATTTTTTATCGCGTTTTTTGATCTTCCTAAATAAAATAAAATTTTCTCGGGTTATTTAATAAGGATTGTTAGGAATTAGCTAAGAACGTAAGAAATGGACTTCGATGCTAAAGAGTTCCTTAAACAATTCAATGAAGCCCCAAATGTGCAACAGCTGAAGGAATTGAAGAAAGCGGAACTATTCGATGTTGGAATCCAGTTGCAATTGCCAGTTAAGATGACTATGCGAAAGGAGCAAATACTCCAGAGAATCAAAGGGCATTTCATCGAAGAAGGCAAGATAGAAAAGGATGTCCAAGGAGAGTTGCCGGAAAATTCCAATGTGTTGTTAGAATTTAAAAAAAATTGAATTGGAAGAAAAGCGATTAGAACGAGAAGAACGAAGAGAACAAAGGGAGGCCGAAAGAGAACTCAGAGAAAAAGAGATGAATATGCAAAGAGAAATTGAACTAGAGAGAATAAGAACAAAAGCAGAAACTGAAAAAAGAAAATCAGAAGCATCATTAAAAGAAAATGCATCTATAGTTCCAAAGTTTTCCGAAAGAGACGTGGAACAATTTTTCCTGTGTTTTGAGAGGGTTGCTGAAACGGCAAACTGGCCAAAAGAAAAATGTACCTTCCTGATGCAGACAGTTTTAACTGGTAAAACACAAAAGGCGTATGCAGCCTTACCTAATGGCGATGCCAAAGATTATGAAAAGGTAAAACAAGTAATCCTTGAAGCATATGAGTTGGTGCCAGAAGCCTACCGACAGAAATTCCGTTCATTTTTTTACTGAATTTTCACCACTAGCACAGCTATTAGCATGAACGAAGCTAGGGGTTACTCAATGAAAAGTAACAAATTGTATTATTTTGAATAAATAAAATTAAAAAAAAAACAGATCTTCCAATCTGATTAAGCTGTCCCCATCAGAAACCTATTCGCACGGCTCTTGAAAGTATCAAGATTGTATTGGTCAGGGAAAGTGGTCTGGGGAAGCTGATTCCAAAGCTGTGCCGTGCGAACAAAAAAGCTTTTCGAGCGACTCACAGTACGTGCGCGTTCTAAGCTCACATTATAGCATGTGAGTGCATTAGCTCTGCGTGTGCTTCTGGAGAAGATCTTAGGTTTGGGTACGCACTCATTTACTGCAGAGCTGCTTCTACCGAAATAGTACCTGTAGAAGAGACTGAGTGAAGCAACATCCCGTCTGACGGAGAGCGGCTGCAACTTGCTAGCAAGTTTTTCACCCATGAGATTCTTGACACGTTTCTCAACCCGTTCAAGGAGGTTAAGATGCGTTTGTGGGGCGCCTGCCCACAGATGACAACAATACTCCATCAGAGGACGAATAGTGGAACTGTAAAGATAGCACACAGTCTGTGGTGAAAGATAGCTGCTGGCACGATAGAGACTACCAATGCGTTGAGCTGCCTGCTTGCTAATGGATTGGATGTACGGTTTCCATGACAAGTCTTTCGTAACCGACAATCCAAGGAAGGAGATGGAATCTTGTTCTCTGATCCTATTATCTGACATCTTAATGCTATGATCATCATCATCTCCTTTAAGTCGTGAGTGCAGAATACTCTGAGTTTTTGAAGGATTGAAGGAAACAAGCCAATTGGCGCCCATTCTGATACCCTGCGTAAGTCTTCATTAAGAACGTCGCATAACTGCTGACGTTGCTGAGTGTTTTTAGCGAGTCGCTCATTGGAATTGAAGAGTGTTGTGTCATCTGCATACATCACCAATTTACTCACTAGGCAGTCTGGGAGGTCGTTGATGTACAGCAGAAAAAGAGTGGGTCCCAAAATTGACCCTTGAGGAACTCCTACATTGACAGACTTGGTGGAAGACTTTTGTCCATCTAAGACGACAGATATCTGCCGGTCACTAAGGAAAGAAGCAAGAAGTTTGTGGAGTTGATCAGCAACTCCATAGGACTTTAGCTTCATAAGGAGTCCCTGATGCCAGACTTTATCGAATGCCTTGGAAATATCCAAGGCAACTGATCTCGTCTCACCTTGTCTGTCAAGGACACGACTCACATGTTCAGTGGCGTATGCAGCCTTATCTAATGGCGATGCCAAAGATTATGAAAAGGTTAAACAAGTAATCCTGGAAGCATATGAGTTGGTGCCAGAAGCCTACCGACAGAAATTCCGTTCATGGCAAAGAATGAAAGAGCAAAATCATTTACAATTTGCCAAAGATAAAGAAGTCTTATTTGATAAGTGGACGAAAGCCGAAAACGCCGATACGTTTGAGAAACTACGAAATGTCATCCTCATCGAAGAATTTAAGAACTGTTTGAGTCCACAAATCAAAGTATATTTAGATGAGAGAATGCCACAAAACATAGCCGAAGCAGCAAGAATCGCCGATCAATACGAATTGACGCATAAAAAGCCACGGCCGTATTACCATTATGAAAAGCCAAGAAACTATTACACAAGAAGTGCAGAAAAATATCATGAAGACAAAAGACAGGAAAAATATTATGAAGACAACAGACAATATGACAATAAAAACAAACAGCCAGAAGATATGAGAAAACGAGAAACGCCAAGATGGAAAATAGAATGTGAACACTGTAAGAGAAAGGGACACACAAAAACAGAATGTTGGCAATTGCATGGACGACCAGAAAAGTACGATAGAAAGCCCGTAACGCTTGTTCGTGAAACGAACTGCCATCTTGAGACTGAGCAGGAAAAATCCTTTCCTACTAGTTTTTATGGTGTTCAGGTCAATGAGCATGATAGGAATACTTTCAGTCGATGAAAGTGAACAACTAATTGAAGAAGGGAAGCAAGCTTTCACGAAAGACGGTCTAGCTGGTAATGATAAAGATGATTTATATCCAGTTACAGTATGGCGAGATACCGGAGCATTTCAATCATTAATAGTGAAAGACATAGTTCCAGTGTCACATGCTACATACACGGGATTATGTGTTCCACTCCGCGGCGTCGGAGGATGTATCTCAGCTCCACTGCATAAGTTGTACGTAAAAACCGAGATAGTGGAAGGTACCTTCATAATTGGTTTAGTCGATCGAGAAGAAATTCCTATTGAAGGGATCGATTTGATTGTTGGGAACGACTTAGCCGGATGCAAAGTTCAGGTACCACGTATGATAACAGACATAAAAGAAATTGAAGCAAACGAAGGAGAAATAAAAGATCATGAAGCGAAAGAGATTGAACTAGCGAAAGAAAGTGAACAAACAGTATGTGCCGTCACAAGATCCATGAGTAAGAAAGAGAAATCAGAAAAAGAGAATGAAATTGATGAAAATATTGAAGAGAAAGAAATAACATTCGAAGCGAATATAGATCGATGTCAACTAATAAAAGAACAAGAAAGCGATGAAGAATTACAAAACATCTCCGCAGAACTGAACGAGAGTGATAAGAATGAACGCATTTACTTTTACAAGCAAAATGGTATCCTATTTCGTTGCTGGAAACCAAGAGAAGCCCTCCTGAAGAAACATGGCAAGAAGTACATCAAATTGTAATACCTAAGTCATATCGACAAAAAAAGTCTTAAGCGTTGCATACGAAAACGTATTAATAATAATAATAATAATAATAATAATAATAGATCTTTATTCGTCAAAACATATGGCGGTAATGACATGATGGAATTCAATACAGTGGCAAATTCATGAATGTACAGAATACTTTACAAAGGAGGAATTGTACATGGCAGAGCGTCGACGGAGCGGTAGAAGCTGCCTGGTGTGTCTAATACCGGTCTTCTGGTCGCGTGTGATGAAAAAATCTGCCAGCGGATGAGTCTCTTTGTCTCTAAGTGGTCATCTCGGTGTACGCAAAACTCATTATCGAATATTGAAGCATTTTTACTGGCCGAAAATGTACAAAGATGTAGCTAACTTCTGTCGAACTTGTCATACATGTCAGATAGTTGGTAAACATCAGTTAGATCCTCCGAAAGCGCCGTTAATTCCAATCCCTGCGTGCGAAGAACCATTCAGAAATATCATTATTGATTGTGTTGGACCTTTACCACGAACCAAAATGGGACATGAATATCTATTTACAATTATGTGTTCGTCAACCAGATTTCCAGAAGCTATCCCATTGAGAAACATTAACGCCAAAAATATTTGTTCGGCTTTGATCAATTTCTTTACTATGGTGGGATTACCGAAAGTCATACGCTCAGATCAAGGCACGAACTTTACATCGAAGATATTTAGTCAAGTGTCAGAAGTACTTGGAGTAAAACATATTTGTTCAACTGCTTATCATCCAGAATCTCAAGGTGCGTTAGAACGATTCCATCAAACATTGAAAGTTATGATGAAAACTTACTGCGAAGAACATCAAAAAGACTGGAATTTAGGTATACCAATGCTATTATTTGCCATCATCGAAACAGTTCAAGATTCACTCGGATTTAGTCCATTTGAATTAATTTACGGTCATGAAGTTAGAGGACCCCTGAAGTTGATGAAAGAAAATATGCTCAGCGAAGAGAAGAAAAGCACGAATTTGTTAGACTACGTGTCTGAGATCAAAGAAAGACTCACTGAGATACAAAAGTCTGCAAAGGCTAACCTAATAAATTCGCAAAGTAAAATGAAGAAGCAATTTGACAGAAACACAAAAGAAAGAACATTTCAGCAAGGTGAAAAAGTACTCTTATTATTGCCAATCTCGGGAGATCCGATGAAGGCAAGGTATCAAGGTCCTTATATGATACAAAAGAAAATAAGTGAAGTCAACTATGTTATAGAAACTCCGGATAGAAGAAAGAAACAAAGAATGTGTCACATAAATATGCTCAAGAAATATCACGACCGAGACGAAGAGTCAACAACTGAGTCAAACCCTTCTGGTGCTGTGCCGGAGAGTCTGGTGTCAGCATCGCAGACGAATTTGCCCGCACTGGGTGATATAAAAGAAAATTCTACAGGCACTTCGATCACTATGATTGCGTCAGGGGAGTCTGCAGCGGCAACATCGCTGACGAACTTGGCATCGCCGGGTGATGCAGAAGAGGAAGTCAATCTCATCATGCCAAGAATGAATAATTCAAAGATATTGGAAAATCTTGATAGCCATTTCCAGCATGTCGATTCCTAACAGAAAGAAAAGATAAAAGAAATAATTAAAGAGCACAAAGGAATATTTTCCGATTATCCGCAAATAACTACTTGGACAGAACATGATGTCGAATTATCTGAAGAAAGGCCAATAAAACAGAGTCCGTACAGAATTAATCCAGAGAAGAGAGAAATTATGAAAAAGGAAGTAAAATATCTGAAAGATCATAACATAATAGAAAATAGCAACAGCAATTGGAGTTCACCATGCATTTTGGTACCAAAACCAGATAAAACTCATCGTTTTTGTACCGATTATAGAAAAGTAAATGAATTGACAATCGCAGACAATTATCCCTTGCCGAATATCGAGACTTGCATTGAACAAGTAGGAGATTCGAAAATAATCAGCAAGTTTGACTTATTGAAAGGATATTATCAAGTTCCTTTAACAGAAAGAGCAAAGCGAATTTCAGCCTTCGTCACCGAAGAGGGTTTATTTCAATACAAAGTTATGCCCTTCGGAATGAAAAATGCCGCATCAACATTTCAAAGACTAGCTAATAAAGTCATCGAAAATTTAGACAACTGCGCCGTATATATTGACGACATAATCGTTTATAGTAATGACTGGCCAGATCACTTGGAACAAATACGAAAATTATTCCAAAGAATCGGCGAGGCCGATTTAACAATCAACCTCAGCAAAAGCGAGATTGGGAAACAGTCGCTAAACTATTTAGGTTTTGAAATTGGACATGGGAAAATAAAACCTATTATGGCAAAAGTTCAAGCTGTTGTAAACTTTCCTGTACCTAACTCAAGAAAGGAACTAAGAAGATTCCTTGGTATGGCTGGGTATTATAGAAAATTTTGCAAAAATTACGCAGATGTTTATACATCCTTTGACAAGCCTCACGAGCCCAAAAATAAAATATACTTGGAGTAATGAATGCCAAGTAGCTTTCGAACAAGTCAAAACAATGCTGGCATCACCACCGATTTTATCAGTACCTACATTTGAAAAGCCATTCAAATTATAGGTCGATGCTAGCGGCTTTGGTCTTGGTGCATTGTTGCCTCAAGATGATGAGGAAGGGAACGAGCATCCGTTATCATATTATTCGAAGAAATTCAATCATTACGAAAGAAATTACAATTCTGTTAACGTGCTGCCACAATCGGACTTTTTCCTAGCTATTTCTCCGTTGGTCGTGGAGAAATACCCCCCTTCTTCTGTGTTTATCTTAACGGCCACTTTCTTTCATCTCTCCCTCGGCTTCTCACTCTTCTCCTGCTCTTCATGTTAGGAATCGATTGCAATCCTGGTCCGTCATCTCGCCACCCTCCTAGGTACCCATACGGAGTCTGTCAGAGAAGTGCTGGTTACACCGGACGCTCTGTTCATTGCTCGGCATGTAAACTTTGGATTCATCCTCGACTCTTATCACCCGTGCATTCAACGCCCTGCCCAGGCGTCACCAATGTGTCTGTCCCACTTGCATTCCTACTAACTTTCGTTTTCCTTCATTACGCCAGCTGTTTCTGCCTCAGATCGCTCTTACACCTCTCCCACGCGCCCAGTCCACCGCATCCGTCCAATCCTCGGTCCCTCTCACCTCTTCCCTGCATCCCCGCGTCGTCCTCTACCGTCTCGACCTCCGCCCGCTGCTTCCTCCTCCATGTAGGCACGCCCCCCGCTTGGAGCTCACTCACTTTTTGGTTTCAATCCTTTACGTTGTCATCTTAATCTAGGAAACGAAACATCTCCCGTCCACTTCGATCTCTTCGTCTGACTCTTCCTGTATCTTCCTTGGTATTCACGTGCACCTCCGTTCTAACACTATCTCTTTGCTTAACGCCTACGTCCCCCCCCCCGTTATCTGCGCCCCTACCGAGGTCTGCTCGCGCCGTCTCTTCTCTCCTTCCTCATTCTCCTCTTCCCCGTCCACCTTCATCTTCGGGTATATTACTGCTCACCACCCCTGTCAACGACCCTTACACTACCACTCTCCTGCAGCAGTGTTCTGGATGGTGCACCTCCCCGGACCTCAGTCTGGTACCTCCGTCTCGTTCCCCTAGATGTGGCTGGTCCGTCCATCCTGACTGGATCCGACCACCTCCCCATCTCTGTTAAGATGCCTCTCTCCCCACATTATTCTCCCAATGATGCAAACCTTCTTATAACTATGAAGAGGCTCGTTGGGATGACTACATGACTCATGTAACTTTTCATTGTTCCGTCCCTGACTCGTACTCTTCTCTGACTTGTACTGAAGCCGCTGCTTCCTTTTCCTCTATCATTCTCGAAGCGGCAAAATCTTCAATTCCTTTCAGTTGCACAGGCCGGTTCCCGAAATCTTGGTGGTCCGCGGAGCTACATCAGCTCGTCCGTGTCCGTCGCCAGGCATTCAGACGGCCCATAGAAGTGAAGCGGATCGTCAGGCTTATGTTTCTGCATCCCGTTCTGCCTCCAGAGCCACTGCTAAAGCGTAAGCTGATGCTTGGCAACGGAAAGTGTGCCATCTTCTTCCTCCGCTCTGTAGATGGTATTCCCAAATCTTCCAGTTCTGATTCAACCTTTCCCGGGTGTAGCTCTGCTAAGGCCACAGCCACCCGTTACGCTTCTTTTCTCAAGAGTCACTTCTCTAGATCTCTTCCTTCCGATCGCCTTCTTGAAAGCCGCCGCTTCCTTCGTGAGCTCTGCTCTTCTACCTCCACCTGCCCACCCTTCTGCTCCCCTTTTAGCCTGTCGGAGCTCACCACAGCTAGTAGTGCTCACTGCAGCCGGTCCTGACCACGTCTCGTGCACTCTATTCCAAAATCTTCCTCCTTCTGCCCTGGCTTTTCTTTTGTTCATCTTCAACCTCTCTTGTTGCACCCATTCCTTTCACTCCGCCTTCTACCATCTAGCCGTTGCACAAATGTGGCAAACCCACAGACGATTCGTTTCGTCGTATCTGCCTTACATATTGTAGAAGGAAAAAGACGGACAAACGCGTTGTGTCGATTCTGTTTTTATTTGATTACTCAGTCAGCATTCAAATAATAGGCGCGCGTGAGACACGAGTCTCAGCTGTATAGTCACATTTTCACTAATATTGACGTCAAAGGCAGAGCTGGGAAGAGAGGAGATGTCGCGATCAATTAAGGCAGCAGAATGACGTCACACACAACAGGCCACAGCAAAGCCGGCAACGGCAACACAAAGAGAGAGAGGGGGAGCACAAGCAGAAGACATCATACATCCTCGGACAAAACATGACTGCATACACATATCGTTTCTCGAAACTGTATGAGCATCTTGTGCTAGCCCGTCTAAATTTTCTCCTCGGATCTTAGGATCCTCTGACCCCTCCCAGGCCGCTCTACCACTGACGAGGAGATAGTTCTTATTGCTCAGTCAATCTCCGATGGCCTTCATAGCTCCAAGCCTTGTGCAATGACTGTGTTGCCTACCGTTGATTTCTCTCGTACCTTCGACTCGGTCTGGCATTCTGCTCCCTATCACAAGCCTCAGGTCTGCTTCCTTCCTTTGTTCGCTGGACCTAGTCTTGTCGGAGCGTCGGTCCAGGTGGCTTTTCGAAACTCCTCCCGTAGCTCTTTCAGAGTTCGATGGGGAACCCCTCAAGGGTCTGTGCTCGGCCCAGTCCTATTCAACCTCTTCATCAACGACGTTTATTCCGTGCTCCCTCCCTCCCTCAGTCCGCTTTTCACTCTTTGTGGACGATCTTGTTATTTGGGGGTCTTCTCCTCACATTCACCTCCCTACTGCCGCCGTCCAAGAAGCTCTGTCTGAACTCGATGCTTTGTCTCTAAAGTGGCAGCTTCCTCTAAACGCCGCTAAATGCGAAGTCTCCTTCTTAGCGTCACCCGCGAAGCTTTTTTTCAGCCCTCAGCGTCTCTTTCGGTCCGCCCTCACACGTTAAACGCTTCCCCGAAGTTCCCCGGAGTTACTTTGGACCGAATACTTTCCTTCTTCACCCATAGCTCTACCCTGAGATCCACTCAGTTCCCACGTTTAAGATCTCTCAGGGCTGTTTCATACACTTCCCAGGATCCTTCCCAAGAGTACCCTTCTTCTATATACAAGACCTTTCTTCTCTCCGTCCTCAGTAACGCTTCCCCTGGTTGATTCCCCTTCATTTACACTAAAGATCTTCAACACTTAGAAGCTATCCACAGCTCCGCGTGCCGTGTGATCACTGGCTGCAGTTTGACCGCTCCTGTTCCTCTTCTTCTGTTGGAAGCTGGACTTCCTCCCCTCTGTGTGACTCTCACCGCCGAGTCGCTGTTTTGTTTTGAGCGTGCTCTTCGCCTCCCGCCCTCGTTTCCCCTCCTCTCTAGCGACCGATTCCGTCCCCAAGAGCGTCCGTTCCTCTTCTCGGCGCTTCTTCCGTTCTTCTCATCAATTTTCTGTAGCTGTTACTTCCCCGCGTGTGCCCCTGGTCTACTGCGCTCCGTTCCTCCTCCTCGTGGTCGCCTCCATCCTTCTCCATGTCCTTGGCCGTGTCCTCCCGCTGCTCCCATTCCGACCCGATCCCTCTTCGAATCGCTTTGGTCCGAGACCACCTTTCCTCCCTCCCCGCTGCTGACCTGACCATCCGGACTTGCGGCTTCGTTATTGGACGACTCAAACCAGGTGGCTTTGCTGTTTTCATAACATGATCTTCCACCTTCTCTCTTTCCTTTCATGCTGGAGCGCACTGTTGAAGCTTCACAGCTGAAATGGTTGCAATCCGGCATGCTCTGTCTTGGTCCGTTTCCCATCACTCCTCGTGTCTCTTTACCTCTCTTCTTCCCTTTATCTGACTCTCTCTCTCTCTCTCTCTCGGCTGTGTCCGTGCTCTCTTCACCCCCGTCGCCCTTCTTGTCCGCGTCTGTCCACTCTGTCTGGTCCTCTTTGTCGTCCCTCTGCTCTTCCTCGATCTCTGTGTCATTGCAGTGGCTCCCTGGTCACTCGAACATCAGCGGCAATAACACAGCAGATGCGCTTGACAAAAGTGGCACTTCTGTCCCCTCTGCAGCTCCTCATGTCTGTCTCTGTCGAAGTTCTTCATTCGTCGTTCTCTGTTAAATTTCTGAAGGACTTGAGTTCGTTCTTCATTGATTTCTTCGCAATCCCTGAGGCAACTGAGCAACTGAGGAGGAGTCTTTCGCAGGTGCTGTCTGTTATGAGCTCTCACGTCTTTGGTGCGACGGTGTGAATAGGTGCATTGTGCATAACACTGTTAGATGTATAAATGTGAGAGATTGACTCAGAAACTAGGACAATATCCAGAATATTGGAACCTCTTGTTGAATGTTTTACATTGCCATTCAGCAGAAAGTCCTCACAAAAGTTCTCCACTCGAAACTGATTGAAGTCACCCAAAATGATAATAGAATATTTCGGCTTTACTGATAATGCATAGTTAAGGAGGAATGTCACATGATTGTGTATTTCATTCGAAGAAGATTGAAGGAGTCCAGGAGGAATATACAAGAAAATTACAAAGCATTCACAACAGGAAATGTTAAGTAGAATGTATTCACAAAACTTTGAATCAGCATCCTGATGATTGACCACTTCATAATTTATTCCCAATTTAACATTAATCGTAACTCCAACTCTTTTACGTTTAGCGAAGATTCTGTTATACAAGCTAAATCTGGTTGAATAGAGAGTGCAGTCGAGGCGAACTACAACCGTCTTCACTCTTAGCGTGCGGTTGTGTCTCTTGCGTTCATCTGGAATTTAGCGTTGTCCGTCCATATCGTCGGCTAAAGTGGTATTTTTACAAAGTTCTTGATACTGTGATGTTTCTTGTCTTTTCATCTATGCCCCTATGGACATCGTTACTCCCATAGTGCACTTCAACTCAAGTAATTCTCAAAAATATACTTTGAACAGTATTCGTTGGTTTTGGTGAATCTCTGCATGCAATGAGTGTTGGTTCGAGAAGAGGTAGCGTGTCATCGATATATTCTATTGTCTGCAAAGCGTGCAATGCAGCCATCAATGGTGAATCATTGCGTTGCGGTTACTATCAATCTCAATTTCATGTACGGAAAGAATGTTCCAATATCACTGGTCCGCAGAGTAAAGCCTTGTCCAGCGAGAATATATCATATCAATGCAATGATTGTAAAAATGTAAGCTTTCATAATTTCATCGAGCGTTTTATCGCTATTGAACAAGAGTTATCATTCCTTCGACAACAATTGAAATTTAAAATGGAGAATAATATCAGTGATGTCATCAACAAAGCTATTACTGAGAATGATGCTCGTGCAGCCAAGAGGAATAATGTTGTTGTTTTTGGGATTAATGAGTCGGCGCAGAATGATGATGGCGATGACAATGTTAATGTCGAGGATATTTTGCGGATTACTAAAGTGGACCCTTCCTGTGTTCTTTCATCGATGCGTATTGGGAGGCGTGACACCCATGGCCGCAAATCGAGACTCGTGAAAATTCACTTTTAATCTTTTGAAGATAAATCACGGTGCCTGAGAAACTCCAAGTTGCTTAAGAACTCAGTCTCATCGTGCAGTCTTTGTGAAACCAGATTTGACTCGCTTGCAGTTAGATGAGAGAAGGAAGATTCAAGAGGAATTCAGCAAGAGGAGGAATGATGGTGAAGATGTATTCATGAGGAATGGAAGAATTGTTTTAAAGGCTGGTGTGTCAGATTGACAATATAGCGATGTTGGTCTACCCGTAATATGCTATTTTAATTCTCGCTCTATTCTTAATAAGATGGATGAAGTGTATTTGATGGTTTCTGATTACTTGCCGGACATAATATGCGTCACTGAGTCGTGGCTGTACGACTCAACCATTTCCATCCCTGGTTACGTTGCATACCGTGCTGATCGGACAACAGGGGCCAAAGGTGGAGGAATTGTGTGTTGGATAAAATCGCCATTTCAATCTGGAAAGCTATTTCATCGTTCAGATTTCAGTGATGTTGAGATCCTTGTAGTTCGTGTATCTTATCGCCGTGTTAAGTGGTTAGTAGTAACTGTGTATTATCCTAAAGGACGTACGTTGAACAGCCAAACACAGGAGCGTCTAAATGAGTATGTTTATTCTGTGATAGATGGATTTCTAGTGAACTTCAGTGATCATACAGTACTTTTGCTTGGAGATTTCAATCATGTTGACTCGTCGATCTTCGAAGTATCACTTGGACTTCATAATGTGATTTCTGAACCTACGCGCACGAATGCAGTTTTGGACTTGATTCTCCTACCTGACGTTTATGCAAGTTATTACAAAACTCCATCAATTCTTCCGCCTATTGGCTCCAGTGATCACAATGTGATTATTTTGAGCCCAATGCAATCCATCTCACTAAATGCGGAGTGCGTGCGAGTGTTGGATTTACGCCATTCAAATTTGGAGAGTGCATTTGCTTACCTATCTACCATTGATTGGAATTTGATAATTGATGGAGATCTTGACAGTAGTTGTGAACGATTGTATATAGTACTTAATCATGCATTGGAACTAATTCCTTATAATTTCATTAAGCCTAGTGTCTCTGATAAACCTTGGCTAACTAATGTGGTGAAAGTACTAATCAATAAGAGGTACACAGCATATCGCACCAAGGACTGGACGCTGTACAAGTTTTACAAAGATAAGGTGAAAAATGCAATATTCCAAGCTAAGCAGAAGTGAATTGCTTTGTTTCTTTCGGTGCGTGGTAAAACCATTTGGGACGTGCACAAGATGGTTACATCTAACAGTAAAGTGGATAAGGACTGGCTTCCTCGATGCAATCCTGATGTCCCCTTGACAGTGCTGCTAAATGAGCTGAACCATATCCCTTCATCCCATTTCATTGACGATCCAATTGATTCTTCGCCGTTTAATTCTGGTAGCTCATGCTATCTTCCCCTCGTGTTTGATGTTGATTCTGTAGAAAGAGCACTTTTGAATGTCAGCCCAAAGACATCTCCCGACTCCGAGGGAATCCCATCAATAATCTGGTCAACTTTCGCGGAAGTAATTTCAAAGCCTCTAACATCCCTGTTCAACATGTGTATTTCAAATACCAATGTACCAAAATTCTGGAAATGTGCCGATATATTGCCCTGCCCAAAAACCAATCCCCCTGATCTTGCTAGTATTCGTCCAATATCATTGCTTCCTGTGCCGCAGCGATTGTTTGAAAGACAATTACTCAAACACATCGGAACGGAATTTCTTGCTCGATTTGACGAAAAGCAGTTTGCTTACCGAAAGCGGAGTTCAACAGTATGTACTCTTGTTGAAATTGAAGACTTTATCTCAAAGTGTTTGCAAGAGAAAGGAGTAATTGGATGCCATATGGTTACATTAGACTTGCAAAAGGGATTCGACAAGTTATCGCACAAGTGTCTTATCGAAAAAATGCTGAGAGATAGGTTTTCCGAGTTCACTGTTCAATTTATGGCTAACTACTTGTCGTCAAGGTTCCAGCGAGTCAAGTGGCATAACCAACACGGAGACTATCTACCTGTCAAGAGCGGGATACCACAAGGATCATGCATTGGTCCATTGGTTTTTGGATATTTCTGCGCAGACATGCCTACTTCGAAAACCACCGATGTATATGTAGTCAAATATGCTGATGACATCATTATTCTTGGCAAAATAAATAAAGGCATTTCATTCAACCCCATTATCCGCACTTACAGTGATATTTTGAATTGGGCTACAAGAAAAAAAAATGACAATTAAAACGGAAAAAAGCCAGCAGATGTCCATGAGTCTAAGCAATAAAATCGTTGCTAGTGGACATTCAATTGCTCATATTCCAGTGATGGATTATATTAAAGTGCTTGGTGTTACTTTTGACCCTCTTATGAACTTTCAACGGCATACACAATTAATCACAAAAATGGCATCATCACGCATACACATCCTACGTCAGCTCAAGCCATTTCTGTCATCATCCGATCTGGTTAGGATTTACAACAACATCGTGAGAAGCATTCTGGAGTACTGTTCTCCGCTATTTTTGAGTACGTGTTCGACTAATGCCAACTTGATAAATAAAGTACAAGAAAGAGCACATAAAGTGATTTGTGGTACTTCCCGCTGTCCCTGCAATGGCTTCCTTCCCCTAGAGTACAGACGCATCATGATTGCTCTCAAGCTGTTCAAATCCATGACTCGAGATTCTGATCACCCCTTACATCATTAGGTGCCTCACAAGCTTATCCATTCGAACAAATACTGCGTGCCCGAGATTAAATCCTCAATGAAATCAAGATCTTTCATAGTGTCAGCTATCAAATTTGTCAATGGTGGTTTTTGAAGGTTTCCAGTGTCGTGCTTCATTTAACTTCATTTGACTTTTTTCCTTGTGTTTCTTCTCATCAGTCTATTTACTTCGTGTATGAATATTCTTGTGTTTCAAATGTAACTGATGTAGACATGCCTCACGATTTTCAATATTGAGGCACAGATGGAAAAAATAAACGCTATCTATTCTATTCTATTCTATCAAGTTTACCCAACAAAGACCGAACATTCGTTAGAAAAATCTTAGGGTAAAAATACGATTACTTTTGTTGGGTTAAAATTACATTTGAAAATATAAATATAGTTGTAATAAAAAATAGTTGTCACTGTTTTGATGTCAACTTTCTCCGTCAAACAAAAGTACAGAGACACTGCTGTATGCAAAACCTGTAATAGTTGAGGAAGTGAACCGTGATAGTGGAAAAAAGATTGTCTTTTCACAACGTGAGTAGAGAAGACAAGCCTTCCGAGGCTCGATCAGACCTACGCACCAAAGGTCACATCAGAGACCAAAGTAAAATACTAGTTTGTTTGAGAACATAACCTGTTACCCTCACGTTAATCGTGTGTGATCCCTCCTCCAAAGCGCATATTAAAATGGAAAGTGTACTCATATTTTTTGGAGAAGGCTGTAGGATTTTCCTGTCTGGTAGAGAGTGGAGGAAAAACGTGTAAAGCACACATCAACTAGATGGGAGGAGCCGAGTCGCATGCTTGCAACGTAAAGCGACATTTGACAAACTTTCATCGAAAATGATTGATAATTGATACAGCAATGATCCTTACTTGCCACCCGGAGTCGGAGTCCTATCAAAAGCCGGAGTCGTATCTACCCCCGGAGTCGGAGTCCTATCAAATTGATGAGACTCTGCATCCCTGCTTTCTAGTTGCTTTTTCGTCAAATCGGGGTTTATGTAAACTTGCTTGAAAGCATCATTATTTCGGAGCAGATTGGATTTCGTCAGTATTTGAGACCGATCATCAAGCTTTGTGAACGCCTCTCCATGCGTGAAGTGAGAGACGTTGCATCTGCATGAGCTGTGATGTGCTTTACGTCCAAATCAATTGCGCAGATTTGATCACTTGCAACGGATGTCAGACGAAGGAGAATGTTGAGCTTTGAAGTGTCAGAACCGAGCATCAGAGGAGACCAGAGAAGGCGGCGATAACACAATGGCCCGTATCAATAACACACGTTGCTCCTCAAGCTGGAAATTACCTCTGGCTGTGATAACTATTTCCGTCACTTTAGCTGTTGGTATTTACTGATTACCTGCAACTGTATAGGCTAATTTTAGATCTAGGAGCTATTTAGATTGACTTTTTGCACATTATTCTCTTACACGGAACATCAACAATTAGTCCTGTGAACATTCCAACTTCACCAACAATAAGACACGATCATCGTCAAAACAATCATTGTATCGAAGCAGAGAAAATGAATGCAGACATTGCATAGATATCAGCTCTGGGTAGCGGAAATTGTTGCGTCACCTAAGCTATCGGTATTAATAAGGTGTAGGGAATTATCTGATTAATTTCCCTGAAGCTGTATTAGTAAGGGTCTGCAAGTCAACCAGACCTAAGCTAATGTACATTTACAAATCCGTGCATCACGTCACATCAATGAATCCCCCGCTGCGCAGGATCATGACAAGCGCAAACCAGGCTCTACATTCGATAAATAGTGAATTTTCCGAAAACTTCACTTTATTCTAATAGAATGATAAATCCAAATCTCTTAACGTTATCCATACCTGGGAGCGATTCGGTCCCATGACGCATTTTTGCAGAGGTCCTTTCAGTGTTTTAGCGTATTTTCAAACTTTCAGCAAAATATTGCTTGATTTGGTCCACTAAAATGTCAAACGCCAATCAAAGAGAGGTCATCATACAATGACTGAGAAACAGACTCATGACTGCTCATGAAGGAATTCCTTCTGTCTACAATAGTATTCATTTCAAACATTGAAATCAGGCATTTTGTCAGGCTATATTTCTCCGAAGCTTGGTGTGTGTGTGTTATGCGTGTGGATCTGATTCAAATATGACTAATATTGGAGTAATGAGCCGAAAAACATTCAAATGTATTGAAGTAGTTACGTTTTGGCAGCACATCAAAATCAAGAAGAGAGAAAACTAATAATATCTTTGCTGTGAAATTCCTAAATTATTCATTAAGCTACTTAGTACCTACAGTATACCAAACCAAATGTTCTGCTGTTCAAAAACTTTATCCTAAAGCAATCTGAACAGCCGAAAATTCGGTGTAAGACCTCTGTTGCATGTAGGCTACCAACTGAATTTAAATATTGGTGTGCAGGGCTTTTAGCTTTCTTTTTATCAGAAAAGTATTTTATAGAAATATATGAGTTCAAATATTAAAAGCTATTTATTGCGCAAATTCCACTGTTTTCATTAAAAATTGATGCCATCGTAAAAAACATACATTGGAAAAAATGTTAATTACAATTGCTTTATCATTTAAACTATTATTTTTGAAGAAGCAAGGAATAGTATGCAAGTAGGCCCTACTCATGAAAGTCCTATCATAATGCACAACCGAATATTTTGTTATTCTATTCTTTCACTATTTCATGCACTTTGGATCTGCTGGGCATCGCCAGATTTCACTGTTATACATACTGAGCACTTATGAATGTTCGTAAAATTTTGTGTCACTGTGGATGTTTGACATTCTGAGAGCTTGCCAATAGGAAATATGCCTGTATGTTGTAATATTGTCACACTCGACAATGTTTTAGCGGTTTCATTTTAAGAAAGTTGAGTATACCACAATAATGCTGAAAACGTGTGAAATACTCATAATACTCATGGCGTGTCAAAACGTGGAAAAGTATTATTCTTCTAAATATGTTCTCTGTATTCAATTTACAGCAAATGGACGGTTTTACTGATGATTTTTCACTTTCAAGGACTTCTTCAGGACTTTGATTTAGGGTTCATCCGGCTCTGTAACAGAATAGGATGAGATATTTGAAGAAGAGATACTGGAGACGATGTTAAAATCCCCTGAGGCCAATTCCCTTAAATCCCCCTGGCTTTCGGAGAAGGCAATGTAATGAAAGAGCCAATTGTTAGAGAGAATGGAAAATGACATCATGCAAGAAGGGCTGAGGGCTGACCCATTGGTACGAGGAGTGTGGACATCGCTGACACCAACGTTGTTCGACGTTCAGGTACTAAACCTTGACGCTGAATCTCGCGATAGCCGCAACTCCACACAGATCCTTGCAGTATCCGAAAGACAAAAGGAGTCGACATACAAAGACGCGTGTGATTTCAGAAGATGCGACTTTACTCCGCTAATATTCTCTTGCGGCGGATCTTTTGGGTTACAACAAAATCCTTTCTAAAATTGCTAACTGAAAGACCTGAAAACAAATGGGACGGAAATTATCAGAACATTCGTTCATTTATCCACACAAAAACTTGGCAAGAACTTGATGTTCGCCTTAATAAGAACCTCAAGTGACTGCTTGCGAGGTTACCGCATTAGTTGTAGAAGTCACATTGGTTTGAATGATGCTCATGGAATCCCAACGTTCTTTCATCGCGAAGACTAATTTCTTTCACTTCCTTGCTTGTTGTCGAATTATTTCTCTTATCCGATTAACTTTGTGTTTTATACAAGATTTTGTAAGTTCCTCAAACTTGTAAATATACAGGGTGTTCCTTATTCACATGTGTTTTCTTTCATCCTGTCTGAAAAGAAGAGGAACCGCACCGGGTTGAACTGGTGAGATGCACTGATTTGCAGTAGCCATGGTGATGTCCGTTGTCGCCCTCTTTTTGGCTGTCGGACTGCAAAGCGGCAATGTGATCGTTAGTCTTTGTGGATCATTCAGACGTAGGAGTATAGAGCATTCTTCTCTTTTGTAACTTGGCTTGTGAACTTTGACTTAACTCAGCTCAAATCTGATATCTGGAAATGCTTTGAACCTTCATGCTTTCTTATCCCTGCTCCTTATTTTACATCGATGATAATATTGAAAATATTGGCACTTTATTAGGCTAATGATGCTTCTGTTGATGGTATAAAATTGATTCACTCAGCAGTTCTTCCTCTGCTGGATCTTCCTTGGACATTTAGTTAAAGAATATGGTGGTATAACTGAATTGGCAATGCACCACTTGTCGATGTGGAAGTCTTGAAGGTCATTGGTTCGAGTCTATTCGCATTAGAAAGTATCACCGCTCTCACTGTGTGTTAAATGTCTCAATCTCCAGCGTCACCAGGGCATTGCTGTCCCATCCCTTGGGAAATGGGAAGGGTGAAGTAAAAGATTAGGAATAGATTGAATCGTGTACATTGTTTGTATTGATCTATTCACTAAAGTGGGAAAATTTCTAAATCATATTTTGAGATTTCAAGTTACCTCTGTCGATTGCATATCCATTTGTGTCTACTTTTCGTTTCAGATTGGATATCGTTGAATTCGCAGCAGTCTGAAGTGAATATTTTTGAGTGAGTAGCCGTTTTGAGTAGCAGAGATAGTGCTCGCATCGAACGAAGCAGTTTCTGGTAACCTGAAGACTGATTGAATATTTGATTGGTCGTGGAATGGACGATATCATAGAGTCCACAGCAATCAATAGTTGATTTTTGTGATGACTGGGGAAGTTTGACAGATATTCTTCTGACTATATCCTTTTAGGTAGTAGCATGTCCTCTAAAATCAAAAAGTCAATGTCAAGTTGTTCAAGAGACGTTGCCGACAAGCAGTTTGGTAATGGGATAGAGAGGACTTTTCGATGTAACTATTGCTCTAAATCATTCTTCACGAATTCTAGTAAAAGCATTCACGAACAAGGTGTTCATATAAGAGATAAGTCTTATAAGTGCCAATATTGCTCTAAGACTTTCTTCAGGAAGAGTGATAAAGACATTCACGAACAAAGTGTTAATATCAGAGATAAGTCTTATCAGTGCCAATATTGCTCTAAATTATTCTTCCTGAAGAGTAGAAAAGTTAGTCACGAAAAAATGTTCATGTCAGAGATAACCCTGTGCAAACGGAAATTCGGCCAAAGTCTGGGCCGAGTCGGCAAACAATTTCGGCCCAAACGCGACGTGTCCGGACGCCCTTAAGTCGGCCCGGGTTCGGCTGGTCGATTTCGGCCCGTAGTGTATTGACCGTATGTAGCGGATCGATTTGTGGTGACCGAATCCAGTCCGCGAGATCTGCGTTTGCTTGCCTTTACCGAACCACATGTAATAAGCAATAACAACCACTCAGATGATGAAACTTACCTATATTGAGTCCACTGACGGTCAATTTTGTAAACGTAGACATCGGGATTCAGGTTGATTGTACCTCAAACAAGTTTAAATCTTGAATACAATGGATAATAACAATCATATCCAGTGGTATTCAAAACTATCGTAGATGAGGCTCATTAGGATATTCTGCTCCTAAATTTTGATGTCTGAAACCAACAAAAATATATTATAAACGAATTAAGATAGTAAAACGCAGACAAACTGTGAACAATGATGTAAAACATACATCATGTAGAGCTCTAACGACACATAATAGAGAAATGACACAGAAATGAGAATTGTAAGATGAAAGAAGGTGATAATTAATCGAAACTATTTTTATATTTTATCATTCCAACAATTTACAACAGCAACAAGTTAATCGACAACACATTTTCACAGGGTGGACAACATACCGTTAAAGCAGAAAGTCCGATGAATTTGATATTTAATTTAAAATGATTTCTACTTTAGCTGAAATAAATAACAACGTACCGCAAGATGGTTTACTTACACATCCAAAACAACCATGTAGTGAAACATTCGAACCTGTGACTTATCTTCAAAGTTTGCGACTTGTTATCAAACAGGGTTGAGAAGGGAAGAACGTGTTTCCGGCGGAAATTCACATTTCAAGGAGGCCCAAAAAGGCCAACAAAGTAATACTTAACCCTTTCGCGACCAATGCGTACAGAGCACGTCATACATGAATTGTTCAAAGTCACCATGATTGGGAAGACCTCAATAGAGACCATTTAAATTGTGCGTGCATAGCACGTCATGGTGACTTCGGACAATGGAAGTAATTTCACTTTAGTCGCGAAAGGGTTAATTAAAGCCGAACTATTACTAATACAAATCCGTAGAAAATTCTCACCCCTTAAATATTAGAAAAAAATTTCAATCCCGATTCACGACCTCATATTTTAAATAAAGCTTCTTGTAATGGCAGCCGACGTCCAGCATGCTGACTTGATCACGGGAATAACCCAATGCTGGTAAAATCAAAACATTCGGAGGCAGTGACAAGAATAGCCCTACAACATATTTACACATTACAAAATACTGTCGATCACATCAGTCAGTTACAATTAAAATACCGATTCGCTTTATAGTAGAATGTGCACGATAATGTGCCTGTTGAAACGACAAAGTACACTAACTTTTTGGGATTACTGTAGTGTCTAGCTCCAACATTTTCTGCCCTACTCGAGCTGATGATTTCTCAATCACCAAGCTGCATTCAGTCATTAGTTGAAAAGTGTGATATCACTCAACGGAATTGTCTTATAGCTGGAAATGAGTGTGTCTCTCAAGAAATTACTGAATTTCTAAAAAAGCATAGAAGACGAGTCAAGACAAAGTAAGGTGAAGCAATGGTCTATACATAAGTCCCTTTGGTTTGGGTTGCCTTCCTGTCATTGCTTACTATGAGGTTGTCGAAATTCATCAACCTCTCACCTAGCTTACCCATTGACTGTCTTTTCTCTGTGGCAGCGCTGGTAGAATTATGTTGGCATAACTTTGGACTGATATCATCCTCAACTTAGTGTGGATGAAGGTGTATAAGCAACCTTCAGTGTTGAATTGTGATATATTTACTTAGATTATTTATTGCTCAAAAAGTTGTGCTTTTGTAAAAAAATCTTTCAACTGATGAAATTTATAGAGTTGGATAGACGATCACTTAGATCTAACTTTTTTAGTATGTATTTAGAGACTGCACAATTTGCCATATAACGAGTCTGTTGCGTAATTGCATGGAAACACATTATAAAACACAAAAATCAAAGCGATTTTTTCGACCCTTGTCGATTAATTGCGACTTTATACTTGTATGTACGAATAATAGTCAACCCAATTGCGCAAACGACTATTTAGAATATAGAATGCAACGATTCCTTATTTGGAAAACTTTTAGCGAATTCACTATAAGCGATGCGTCAGCGACATAACCATCACTTCACAGATATCATTGACAATCATGAGGAAATGAAACAAATTTATGAAGTCTTGAACATTCCATCCAGATGTTACGCATATTTACTTTATCATATCAATCAGGATTCGAAGACATTTAATAGAAATAGTGGGCTTAATAATAGTGACATTACTAGTGGTTGAAGTTAAGAAATTATGTTCATTGAACTTAGAGACGAAAAGACATTCCCGGGCTATTTAAGGGCTAATTGACTATTTCGCTAAAATTTAAGGGCGATTCCTGGGCTGCCCGGGCTCGGCCGCCACCCTACTTAAACGAAAATTTATGTACGACAATACGCAACAGTCGTAACGATCACACCTTAAATGTGTTATGCATCCTGAAATGGCTTTCAACCAAGAATCAAATTTATTAATACGTATATTGTATGAAATGGATTTTTTCCTCTTGTTCTAGATTATTGTAGGTGATACAGAAGCATAAATTTTCATATTTATTAGTTTGTTTCATTAGTAGTATTTGTTATCAGCTACTCCATTACAAAATACATCTTTCGCTTTATTATCACTTCGTATTTCGATTGCATGGTCCATTTCGCTCTTGCTATAGAAATTTTTGAACGTTGGGATGATTTATATTTGATTCCTGTAGGTAATTATCGTCTATGTATTGAACAGCGGATGATTGATGGTCAAGCAGTTGAAATGTCCTCAATACCGTGGATAAATGCCATGAACTGTGTTGTTAATAACTAGCTTCGTCCAGACCGGTAATACGGGTATTGCGCGAGTCCGGTAGCGAAATAACACCCTAGCTACAGGTGCCTAATCTCTTTAATAATTCTGATCAATTTCCAGAAGAAAAATAACATGTAAAGTATTATTTACCAGAAGATTTAAATATATTGATGTAATTATGTCATCATCTACATTTATCTTACGTTGCAAAAAAATGCAATTAACTTTCAAAACAAAATACAGAAGGGAAAAATCGCATCCAAAACTTTTGGTTGCATACTCAAATATACACAATTTTTGCAATTGCGAAAGATTTTGGAATTTTAGAGACAGAGCGGAAGCGTATTTTTCAACAAACAAGTTAAATAGATTTACTTACACAATTCAAGTTGTGAATCCATTTCTTCACATCAGTAGATTTATTCTTTTATCCTTGGAGACTGAAAAGTTAGATAAAGAGAAGTGACACAAATATAGAAAATGCTACAAGTTTACACAGAAAGCTGCAGTTTTCAAACATCATTATTTTTGAACTGAATTCAAAATGTTTTGTCGAATTAAGTCATGTGTCAACATGAATGCACAAGCTGACGTTTGACAATTCATTTTTTTTATTTCACTTTTAGTGAAAGAGAATCGCCACGCATATCTCACGCACATACACCTTTTAATATTCTATATGCTACCTATGGCTATTGTCACTTATCCCTCAAATTCGTTATGCATAGATAGACTGACTACTTAACATTCCATGGATACATTAACCGAAACATCTATGTACATGACGCTGGGCTTGTATCGAATCTTTCAGAAAGCATTCGTATGTGGCTGATCACATATTCTCAACTCGAGTCACGAACAATACGAGCAAAATGAGTTCCAGTTATCCGTGTTCTACTGTTTTTTTAAAAGCAGAAGTTCTAGGGCCCGAACACCAGTAGAATACATACGGGTTAGGATTCATCATTAGTGTTCAAAAGAATGAGCACCACAAGCGAATATTTCGAAAAGGCAATGGTATCGTCAATCCCGACAATGTCATCAATCGAAATTTGGAAATCCCCATGTTGTCTCTTTATCGTATTACTGGACTGAGCGTTTGCTTTTGTACCCAGAAGTACACGTACTTTTTAACAGAAAATTACTTAATTTCCAAATCAAATGTTCAAAATGTATTTCTAAAAATACAATAGTTTGACTAAATTGGAGTCAAAATGGATGGATGGTGGTTTCTTCTAATTCTTTCTTTGTTTTTCTTCTTTTGTCTCTCCCTCCATCTCTGTCGGAGGCATTCTTAAAAAAGTTGATACTGTTTGATCGACAACTTTCCTTGTGGTATCAGGAAAATTGACTAACGCGGATTGTAAGCTATGTGGATGCTTAGTTACATAATATTAACTTCCTAGACATGTCGAAAACACAAGCTTTATCAACACAATTACTATGTGTAATTTTTGGCCACTACTCAACTATTGAAATTTGCGAGATTCAATTAATTGATGATGAATATGATGACAATGTCTCTTAGGATAGTAATATCATTTTAGATAAGTATAAAATTTAAAATTGATTTTAGTAAGATCAAATTTAATATCCTTATAACATAACAAAATTTATGGTTCTGTATAATAGTTGACATGAATTAATGATCAATCGATCATGATTTTCACAATCAATCCACTTTTGATGATCCGTCGTAGGTATAGTTCGACTATATCAAAGCTTTTAGGGAGTTTTTAATAAATTTCAGGAACTCTTCGTATCCGCAAATACAAATCTATAGTCTATCTACCTTATCTTATACAAATTTATTAGATTACCGGTGGCCTATACACTACAGAGGTTTATACCATAAGGTTGATGAGTTCAACTTCCAAGTGGTGCTATACACTTTCCCCGGGAGAAATATGCCTTTGAACACTGGCATATCTTTGCTGCCCAACTCGTCAGGTTCGCTAGGATTTCATCTGATGCTTACGCCTTCATATCAAGAGCTAAGGGTATTTTCAATATCGTCAAAGGTCGAGGTTATAAGGTTAATCCGCTAGCTAATTCTTGCATAAAGTCCTTCTCGAGGAATAGGTTCCTCGTTTATAAGCTTGTTTGTTTTTCACTCCGCCAGATACCTTCCGTTATTGGTATGTTAGACTAAAAACCTCTTCCACATTCTTTTGCTTCCTTTTGTCCTCAAAAATTCCAAAATTTTGTTTTCGGTTAGGTTTTTGCTATATCTCTTCAGTCTTGGAGAGACCTTCCTTATCGTGCATTCGATATGGTTGTCCTGGCCCCGCCATGTGGTATAGGCTGGAGGTTAGGGATCGAAACCTTGCTTCATGCAGCCACATGGTTCCTCCCTGATGACTCCATACATAGCAAACTTATTTTAGTTTCATGGGTTTCTTAATTTTCAACATTTGTTAATTTTCAGTTAGCTTCTCGTCAAGTCCATGACGAGCTCTCATTTTTGTTCTTAGATTGTAAAATAAAAATTGATAAGTTTTGATTTATTTCCCTTCTCACCTCAAGTTGGGTCGGTGGCCTTTATTCGTAATACAGTTCTACTCTACTGGGGTAGGTTACTCTATCTAGTTAGTATTAATTTATCTTAATTCGTTCTTGACTTTAAGTTACTAATGATTTACACGATTCTCCACTGGGGTAGTTGTTTGACTTTGGCATCTTCCGTGTCCTAGATCCTTCGAATTTTTATACCGTGTCGTGTTTTTAATTCAATTAGATTAGGCTTACCTGGTAACAAAGGATTTCAGTATATTTATGAGCTGCCTTGAAAGGTTTGTTTATCTCGGTCAGAAGGACTGGGCAATAGACCTAACAATTATCCTGGAACGTACGTTATACATACATTTCCACACAAATTATTTTTCTTTCCTGAACAGTTTTCTCTCAAGGTTAGTCGAACACTTAGCATTTATGTTGATTGTAAATTTCTAGATTTCAATAAAGCGCGATAATACAGTCTTCCTGAGCATTTGGCACCTTTCCGCTAAAGATTCATTCAATCTGCTCAACTGATATTTTGAAAATTCCCAGTGTTTCGAACTTTAATATGAATAGGAACATCTTAATTGAACCAATAATCTGCAATTAGAAGTAAGACATTTATTTCATTCTACTTAAGGTTTTACATTTTCCAATACAGCAGTTAAAAATGTCTAAGTACCATTTTCATTTTCTGTTGAAGGAGATCTTTGGTGCATTCTCCCTTTTTATCCTTCATTATAATCTGTAATAGAGCGTCATTTGATGCCCTTCACGATGTAAAAACAAATTCAGTTTCATCTAAGACAACTGCAGTTTCCGTCAGGATATGACTTGTACTTAGGCTATGTAGTCCGGGAGCTAGCGTGAAGTTGTGCAGGGAACGAGGTAGTACATAAAACTTTCACATAGCATAGTACACCTCTAACCTACTGCAAAACTTCGCTTCTGCCGGACCAGATCATTTGCTTTTCAGAAATAGAGAGGATAACACAATCCTATGTATTTTGTGGTAAAATTGTGACATTTAAGGTGTTGACTCCATTTTTTCGAATTTTTGCTCATAAAAGTTACACAAATTGGTATTTTGTTGAACTGGTTGTTATAGAAATCATCTACAGATCATGATCTTTCAAATGAGTTATCATTCAGTGACAGACGATGAAGCAAAGTGTACAAACAGACACTTTTCGTTAAAGTATATCAACAATTTTCCTGAAATTTCCATGTTAAAATTTGCAGTTACACCAACGAAAAGTGTCTGTTTATACACTTTGCTTCATCCTCTGTCACTGAATGATAGCTCATTTGAAAAATCATGATCTGTAGATGATTTCTATAATAACCAGTTCAACAAAATACCAATTTGTGTAACTTTTGTGAGCAAAAGTTCGAAAAAATGGAGTCAACACCTTAAATGTCACAATTTTACCACTGGAAATGCATAGGATTGTGTTATCCTCTCTATTTCTGAAAAGCAAATGATCTGGTCCGGCAGAAGCGAAGTTTTGCAGTAGGTTAGAGGTGTACTATGCTATGTGAAAGTTTTATGTACTACCTCGTTCCCTGCACAACTTCACGCTAGCTCCCGGACTAATGCCTCATTTACCCACATGCAAATTTGTTTTGCTGCACGCAATCATTTACCCCCCCCCCCTAACCACTTAATCGTTCCATCGTTATCGCGTGCCTAACTAAAGTATGCCAATTCTTAAGGTTGATTTAAATGTTTTTAAAAAGAAAATCAAACGATTTAAACCATACCAACCCTGCCCTTAATATTTTAAACCCTCTTACTTTCGATAGAATCCAGCAGTTCAGAGTGGAGCTTCACTTTATCTTTCTCCGCTGCCCGTCCCGGTAATTTTTCTTTGTATTTCTGGATGCAAGAGTGCATGTAGCATTCTATAAATGCAATCCTCGATAGTAGAACCTCCTTCTGCTCGAAGCCAATCATCCTAAAAATACAAATCATATTACAATCAAACCATAACTGACATACATAACATTTCATGTAATGTAACGAGCGCAAAGTACTAGTATTTACAATAAAACACCGATTAGATTGTATAAGCTTCATCCAATTTATCTTGCAAAAGTGTGATCGTTAATTTGACAAATTTCTATACAGCACTAATGGTTTGCAAAATGTCATAAAATTGATCAAAATGTTAGCTATTCATCCGAGAATGACTGTTAGCGACCTATTATGATTGTCCGCTGTTAGATTATTCGCCATTCTACGATTTCTGCATGACAATTAACGGTAACTCATGTTCCTAACTCGGAAGATCTTGATCTCCCCGTCAGAAGAATTCGGCGAGAGAAAAAGCTAGAAAATCTTTGGAATCTAAACATTTTAATCACATATTGTTACCCGATAGCGTAGCTTATAATCGGCGCAAATACTAGACGGAAATTTTAACGCAGCACAGTAGTGATGTTGATGCATATTTTGAACGTGTTTTTTTCAAAATGCTCAACCGCTTCTGGTGGTTGACAACCTCAAATTCTTTTCCATCTTAGATATCGATACTTCCCAATAAGTCCGGAAGTTTTTAAAGGTAAATATGCACTAAATAATATCCCTTAACTTCCCATGATTTTTATGACATATTTGTACGAATCTGAATACCTAACCTAAACGGATCCAAAAGCCTGAAAATTATCACGCTTAGCTCTTTTCCAGGTACGCGCAGTCATTGTTCATATAATCGCAATGAATAAATAGATAGCTCTCAATTTACACTGATAAGATAGCTCGTACCAAATCAGTCCAATAGACATATTTTGAAGGTAGTCAATTCTACCTTACGAAATATGAAGAAAATGAGAAAATAATACTGTGCTAGTGTTAATTCTGTTGGACGCTAGGATTGCATGTCCAGCATAAAAAACAAGAATAATATTTTCAAAATATTCCTTAGTACAGCAGTGCAAGTGGTCGGATATGTTTCATTCATTTAAAGTCTGCTCACTTATCTTGTAAATTGTAATTTCAATAGCGCAAAAATTATTTTATTTCATTAATTCCCTATCATCTCACATACGTTAAAGGTTAATGAGACACACATGAACAAGAGTGAGAGAAAAAATTTGAAGTATGGAGGAGAGTCATGATCAGTTTCGAGGACTGCAGAGCAAGTGATTGAATTTACTTTGTTATCTTCGTGTCAAATGTCGAGGTAGCCTGTCTCCTCCCTACTTAAACAGTAATGCAAATTTCTCTTCATTGAAAACAATGAACAGTTAACATGGAAATAACATGAAAGTGGCATGGGAATAAAACAGTTTCACAAGGGCGAGCGCTTTCGACAACCGTCGACTGTCATGCTCATGCCTCGAGGTATGACAGCCGAAGGTTGTCAAAAGCGCTCGCCCTTGTGAAACTTTTATCTTCACTAGTTATGGGGGACTTCCGGATTTCACACTATGATTCTCTTCCACTTTTCAAAGCAATGAAAATAATAAATGGAGCTTAACTTAACAGTAACATTCAGCGACTCACTAGTCCTTCTGGTTTGGAAAATGTCTCGTACTCGTTCATGTCATTTATTAACGGCTTTGCGAAGGACTTCAAAAAACAGGTTGGGGTCATTTTCATCTCAACTTTCAGTGTATTGAGAATTTGGTTATACTCAGACATTTTCCTCTCCAGTTCCATTACTCTAGCTGATGTAGAACATAGCTTGTGATAGGTAGCGGCCAAAAAATATAAAATTCCTGTAATCGATAGTAAAACTGCACATGTATGTTGTCTCAGAAATGTTCAATAACTATTTACCTTCATTTGAATGTGGATCTACAGTACCTGTCATAAGTTTGGAAACCCCGTGTCCCAAGTCAGTGATTTTATGAAATTCATACTGCATTCACTCGTATCCTAATTTTTTTGTCAAAATTATCTCACTCCACAGTAATAACCATAGAAATGGATGTTTCCCTCTTCTGCTTGTCTAGAGGAGACATGACGAAATGCCAGTGGCACCATGGAAGACTAGCAAGGCGGGTCATGCTCCGAAGCAAAATTCATTGTTGAGATTGAAAAATGAGAGTAGATGTGGACTGGGGAAGCTGTAGATTCCGCTAGGACTGTCCGATTCCAATTATTCCAGGTGGGAAATGAAAATTCAGATTTTCGTCTACAATTCATCTCGGGTATTTGACCAAATTTGACCATGATCGGTTACAATTAGGTGTGCGCTTGAAGCCTGCTATTGTCATAGGCTGTTGCGTTTCCACTGATTGCAAAATATGTGCTTGGAATGTCCCCTAGATAACAGAGATTCTATGGTAATAGCAGTTAATGATTTTAATGATTATCAGATATCTAGGCTGTCAATCCCATTCGAGCTCACTGTATTGTCGTCGTCATAGCGATAGCATAGATAGCTTACTAATACGGGTGTATGTTCTAAGTATCAGTGACGAGTCATCTCATTTTCATTTCTGCATTGCAATGGGATCAGGAAAACAACTAACTGACGCACAGAGAGGCGCGATTGTGGAGCTGAAAAGAGCAGGACTCAGCCACAAGATGATTTGAATACAGCTGAAAGTTTCAAAATCAGCTGTATCAAAGATTTTGAAACGATACAACATGGAAGGAAATTTCTCAGTTCGTAGCCGTTGCGGTCGACCTTCCAAGGTATCCAAACATACAAAGAGACGAATGAAGAAGGTCATATCGGCAGATCCTTTCCTAACTTCTAATGATCTCATCCGAGAAGTATCTCCTCTACGGTGTGTGTCTACGGAAACAGTTTCTCATGTTTTGCGGAAAGACTTTAACTTATGGGCTCGCAAAGTTCAGCGGAAACCTCTAATGACGAAAGCCCATTTGCAGAAAAGGAAAGAATTTTGTATGCGAACAAAAGATTGGACAGCTGACGATTGGGGTCACATCATGTGGTCAGATGAGTCTAACTTTTATTTGTTTGATCAATCAAGGTGGCGTGTCCGAAGACCAAAACAATCTGATCCGTCCGATCATCGGTTTACCCAACCAACGGTGAAGCATCCTCCGCACGTGATGGTATGGGCTTGTTTTTCCGCCACTGGAAGAGGAGGTTCGGCTATCTTACCTCAGAATGTCAATATGGATTCATCAAGATATTTAGAAACTCTAGAGTCTCATCTCCTTCCGTTCATGATGATCCGAGACGCAAGCATTTTCATGCAAGACGGCGCACCGTGCCATAGATCAAAGAAAGTCACAGAATGGCTTGCAAATCATGCTATCCAGACTATGAAGTGGCCACCGAATTCACCCGACCTAAATCCCATTGAAAATTTATGGTGCATAATGAAAAGAAAAATCAACAAATTGAAGATAACCTCCATCATGCAGTTGAAACAAGCAATAATTGATCTGTGGACCCAACAAACTGATCCAATGTTGTGCAACAGACTTGTGGCATCAATGCCTTCAAGAATTCAAGCAGTGATGAAGAATAAGTACCATCCATTAAAATGCTGATGTAAGTAGCCTGCCACGATAATGTAATATAATAAAGACATTCATAGTCACTTCAGAAATACATGCAAATTTTGGATTACTTTGCATAGTTTTGATTTAACAAAATTATTGCTTTCGTGTATGGGGTTTCCAAACTTATGACAGGTACTGTATGTCTTCCGACAGGCATGCTCGTCGAAGCATTTCATATTTTGTTTTAAATTGAAAATTTCTTGGAGTGCAAGACCTTGCAGATGGCAGGCCGCCTGTCCATGGAGGAGAGGGGAGGTCATTTCTCGGAGTGCATGACGTTGCAGGTGGTAGGCTGCTTGTCGGTGGAGGAGAGGGGAAGTCATTTCTCGGAGTGCATGACGCTGCAGGTGATAGGCTGCTTGTCGGTGGAGGAGATGGTAAATCAAGTTCTATAGGTGGAAAGGAGCGATGAGACTCACATTGACTCCTTGATGGGAGCTGTTGGGTTTTGGTGGACGCTAATGGCATCTGCAAATGTCAAAAGGATATATTTGATCATTTATACATATGCTTTCTTGCTAAGTTGTTTATTCGCTATATGCCTCGTAGACTAGATCTTAACAGGAAAAACTGACGTTATCGGACCAAAAGTAATCCATCCCGAAGAAATGATAAGTTGGTTTCTGAAGCAAAGAACGATGCAGTAGCCTTACCTGGAGCTATTTGAGCATCAGAAAATGGGATAATATTACAGTAGGCACACAGTTATGAACCTAGGAACCTATACAGTTTAGCATTTCATATAGCACAATAGATACTTCACTGGCAGCGTACATCGTATGTTCTATAATCATAATCCGCCTTCAGAAATACTGCCTCGCCCATGCTGTACGTCTTCATGCTCCAACCACTAATATCCTCGACTTTGTAGATGTACATCAATTTGTCTGAAGTGAAATACAACACCGCATATTTGATTTCGAAAAATGAAGGTTCCATCTGCAAGGAAATCAGTTTGTTGGTAATTTTCACTATTTAGCTAAGCATTGCATGAGATACTAGCAACAAGCTCGATAAAATATGTAAACATACAGGGAATAGCTTTGACAATATACATATAAATATATAGGCCTACTGATATTAATTAATTGCGTGGAACACGGTCTAAGTATGACAACGTGCACTCGCTAGTAGATAATACATTTTTGTGAGATCATGAACATTCATTGTTCGCAATGTTCCTTTCAAGAGGAAAATTAGACCCCATCAGAAGGCCGAGGTCCTTTTAGTCTGGCGGTACATAGAATGGTGATAATAAATTTTGCAAGTTTCATGTGATGTTGGCAAACTACATGCTGTAAAAGTACAAAACACGCAACAGATTCGTGGAGATAACTCATTTACTTCAGACATGTTCACAAATAAAGGATTGCAGGACATCCATGGGGAAAATGGAAAACTTTGCCAATCTTCATCAAGGGGAAGGCGAACATATTTAAAAGGAATGTCATTCATATCTATGAAGAGAATTTCTCCAGTACAAACATCATGGAAAATGTTTATAAACAATTTGTAGAAATCAAACATAGTTTAATCATAGGGATAGTTGAACAGCGGATTAAGGAGATTCTTTATGATTTTCTTACAACATATGACGGGCTTATTAGTTGTATCACACACAAAACAAAGGGTTTTACAAATGTCGTATTGACTGCAATGACATTTCATAACAACTCCATCAAAAGGCATCACACCCATTGGGGGAAGATAGATAATGACAGGCTTCGAATTCAACTCACTATGATATCCTAACTCCAGGAACGCGAAACTGAGGACTGTCTCATTACTATCTGAACATGGTATAACATGCATCTAAGAATAATATGCATCAGAAGCAAAAGGAAATATCAACTATGTGTTCACCATTTCATTAGAAAGCGAAAATGCGATGCACTTATTTGCTGGCATTCTTCCTTCAACTGTTTTATCAGTTAATTTGTAATACCCGATACCGAGCAAATGAGAATTATATGGATATTCGTAAAGATTTTTCACAAATTTCGTTTTATAACCATTAACATGCCCTAACTGAAACTGTGTTATCATTACAATGTCATTGTCAATCGAACAAAAATTATCTGGGAAAGTATTACTGTACGTTAAACTATGATCAATTTTGCATTTTCTAGCACAATGTGACCTAAGGAGCTGCATATTGTTCAGTGTATGCTCAAAAACATGAGAAGCATTACGTGTCCTTCTCTTCAAAAGATTAAGATAGTTCTCAAAAATAAAAGTGGAAAAATTGTCTAATGGACCGTACATTTCTACGAATGTTACCAAATGTAATAGAACATGAACATTATAAACCAGAAATTTTTTCGAGTATAAACTCTCACAATTTTCGACAAATTTGGTAAGGCACGCTTTTGCACAGTTCAACAAATGAAAATTTCTTCTGGATAATAAACAATACACAGAAAAATGTAGTAACATAAAGTGATCATAAAAGGCTTTAGGTAAATGTTTTTTCAAAACTAAAGGACCGATGTATAATAGAAAAGTGCGATATTCGACTGATTTATAATGCTTCAGTTCTGACAATGGTCGTAATTTGCGACTAAATTCTGTCGGCAAACATTTCCTCAACTTTTTGATTTGGTCAGAAATGAAATTCGTATTTGATGCAGTTATTCTACAATTCAATCGGAAACCCTTTACTGATGTAAAATATATGTGGCATAATTTTCGAACGACGCCGTAACAAATCAAGTGCTGGCAGTCAGGAGGAAAAGAAGTGAACAAACCGACTCCGGGAACAGAAGTTAGAGGTGAAATATCACGCTGATTGTTTTCTTCTTGATTACCATAACAATCATCACTGCGAAGACAAAATGGTATTTGATCGAAAACTACTCGACCGTCAACGTACGAACCTTTTTGACGGCAGTACCCACAACCGTAGTAACTATTATGAAGATTTATACATTGTATCATTGCGCGTGCTGGAGCGTCACAAATGAAGGAGACATTGCCTATTTCGATTTTAACATCATTATAAATCAAAGGAGTTTCTTTAAGACTTATCAGTTCATCGCGCAATTCTTGCAGATATGTAGGTATATCTGGCTTACTCGTTCCACAATATAATCCAACAGGTAAGGGATACCTGTAGCTTTCTTCATTGATAGTCATAAGTATTGGCCTACGGAAGAATGGCAACCCATCTACATTGAATTTCAAATTCAAGACCTTATCAGTTGTTAAAAATCCATTTTCAATACAAAATTTGATATTGTCAGTGATCGAAAGGAAAGCGAAGTTACCTCTGCTCATTTGACAATTGCTATATGTCTTTAGCTTCGATAGTTTTCGGAGCATATGAAATGAACAAGGAATATCTCGCACGCCAAATTCTCATAAAACCTTTAGGAGGTAGTCCATAGCTCTGCCACTTATGTTGAATAGAACGTAAAACATAAGCAGAGAGTTGACGATGTTCTTTGATTCCTCTTGTTCGACATTAACGACCCCATCTAACATACGTTGTGTCTCTTCTTCCAACTCTGACCCAATCTCTGAGTGTTCCACGTCTGAATCTTCAATATATGACTGTTCTGACCGTTCAATAAGTAATTCTTCAGTGTCTGACAGTTCATTACCTGATTCTATACCCACCGATTCATTGATGCATTCTAATTGGTGACCAGATTGTGAACTGTCTTGATCATGAAGTTCTTTTAATTCATCTGAAAAAATGAATGAGCGGAAGTCAACTGGAGATGTCTCATCATCCATTTGATAACTCCCTATACTTAACCCTATTCATACCGGGTACCTGGAATCAATTCGGTATCACTGTCGTATTTTTGCTGTGGCCCTTGTAATACTAGTGCCGGGAGGAATGCAGCATGATTTCACTTAACATTTCACGAACTATTGGCAGCAATAGCTAACAATGCTCAACTGCTCAGTTTTCTTAATTAATATTTAGTGTTCTATTCACACACGCGTACATGCACACAGCACCAGTGTTTCTTTTTTCAATGAATTACCACTCATTTATCATTCTTTCTATAGGCAGGCTCTACACAGAAACCAATGCCGTAAAACTGTATAAGCGAAAATAAGTGTTAGGGAGTTATGGTGAAAAAGTAGAAGAAACAGTTTAATTTAATAATAGTAGAAACAGCAAATTTTAATGAAACAGCTATATGCACCGTGATATTCATCCTACTGGTCATACAATGATCACAAAATTGACATGAAATTCTAATCAAGTTGTCGCCTATTCATCACCGATTTGGTGATTGAATATGACCGGATTTACAATACTATCAGTAGAATTCCCCATTCGTTCACACCCAAAAAGAAACGCGATAATAAATCAAAAAAATTTTTGTACACCGATAAATTAATAGATAGGGCCCTGTAAAAATCGATAGGAGGTTCAATGTTTCGGCGGAAACTTTCATCAATATAGAAAAGCAAGACAAATGAAGTATTCTATTACTTCACCCTTAAGACAGAAAGATATTCGACACACTTTAAAATACAAAGGTTGGTCAAATTAACCTCCTGTTCTTGATCATCAAATATTTATTGTTACAATCAATAAATCGCTGATTAAAATAGAAAAAATCACCTGATGCGGTTATCGATGGTGAAATACGTTGATGATAGCACACACACGAACTAACAATGCACGCTTTGCAAAGCTTTGTTAGGTTATTATAGATTTAACTTGTTTACTACACTGTGACTTCCCCAACACCGATCATTCTTAGTTTGGCTTGCTGTGAAATGGCTGTAAACTCGAGGTAACTCAGACAAGCGGCGTAAATTGCTGATCAGTTAATCAATGAAATGGATAATGGCTATGTTTCTTCTGAGGAGGACGATGTGGCTAGCATGATAAGCTAACATCAATCATATACATCAGAGTCAAAAGGATATCACATCAAGTTCCGATGACAAAGAATACAGGAGCGACAATTATTGCAAGATAAAACCGGCAATAATTGGATTCAATATCCTCCAATTCAAAGAAGGGACGTCGCAAACATATTTAGAGACACCCGGTCCAACAGGGAATTCTCTCAAAGAAAGCATTCTCAAGACCTGGTATATATTTATAATCCCTCAAAACCTGGTAATTTCGGTGAAAACATAGACAGCTATAAATTTCCTCAGTCATTTTAACATATCTGATGAAATCTATTATGAAATATCGATTGTTAACACAAAACAGAATTCTTAGTTTTTCAATGATACGTAGGATACAAAGGGAGCTAAAATACTAGGATCTGCAACAGGAAGTATGCAGAAGAAATCGTATCGATTATGATCTTGCAGCTGAAGATTGCAATGTAAAAGTCACGAAATCTTAATGTTCAAGCAGTGACAATAAGTATTTAGCAAGATAGACTATGAAAAGGAGGTCAGATTGACCTAGCCTTTGTACTTTGTTGCTAGTCATAGTATTCATGTTTTCCATATTCACTGAAATGGCACTCAATCCAAATGAAAGCGATTGTGCGACTGCAGTATACTGCAATGTCTGACTTTACCGAAAATATCATGAACATACTTGTAAATAATTCAAAGCATTTGATTAAAATGCAAACATCACGGAAACAAAAGATGCAGAAGAATATTTAGTAACGATTCCAGGAAATTTTGCTGTTCCAGGACCGAATGAACCGTGAACCAAGTCTACGTTAAGATTGCTTAATACTCTGACAACGTATGTCCTAGCACTAAATAGACCCCGAAGCTCAAACAATAAATTAAAATCACAAGCCTCATTAAGGCCCTACTTGTTTCGCTTGAATTCATGACTCACCTCTAACGCCTATACACATAGTAGAAAATTCATGATGGACGATACGACGAATCTTGCGGGATGACATTTTCAATATTATTTAACTGAAAACAGAATTCAGATTGAAAGAATTTTTTAACTTTGTTCAACTCTTGACAAATTGGAAGTTACTAACATATGTTGGAAAAACAGTTCAAACGCAAAATGAGTCCTTAAAGAAAACAATGTAACAATTGATTGATAACATATAGGAGAATAGCTTGATTATTAACCCTCTACAGACCGGAGAAAATAGCTCACGTTAAAGACGAGCATGGCCTCAAAGGCCCTTCTGAAAACACTGGCTTTCAAAGTGAAAAGTCTGAGATTTCGTACCTACATTTCGTCAATTCGCATACGCTGATTTCGTTTAAGTCACCGCTTATCTCTATGAGGTCACGATTCTTGGTCACAGTCAGATTAATTTGTATTCGCTAAAAAAATGTCGCAGGCCCTTCTGTTGAAGGCCTTCCACGCACAAGGCAGTACTTACGATCACTTTATTCGAACTATTTTTTCATTGTTTCTGGTCAATAAAAGTGCGCCGAGCTCAAACAATATTGCTCTATAAAGTCAAGTGTTTTTAACTATAGATTTTAAAAATATATTTTCTGTATCATTTCAATTAGGCCTTGTTCTAGACAGTCCTACTCGAAAAAGTAGTAACCACTCAGCCTTAACAAATCATCAATTCCTGGTAAATTCGAATGTGCTGAATTCAAAAATGATAACCGCATCACTAAACTGTTTTGTTCAAGCACCAAATCGATATGCAGGTATATCATGTAATATTTCTTGTAATAATAAAACACACATCCATTTTAACCTACTCAGTTCGTGGAAAAGTTCCGGAATAAAAAAGATGGCATCGATATAGCGAAAAAAATCATGTGAATGCATCAATCATTATGTAGTCTGTGTGCATATTACGATTCAAGGTAATGCAAGATTTAGGCTTCATCCTGTAAGTATTCTACAACGATTAAGTGTTGTAGGCCTATATCAACGTCAATTAGTCAGGATATCGTGATAAGAATACGTTACTAATACTGGCGATTATGCTACAGGGCATCTCAGGCCCTTGATCGTCAAGAACGCAAGTTTTTTTTAATAACGAAAGTAGCGTCAAGGATAAAAAAATGATATGCAATGTAACGAAATGACAAACTTGAAGATGTCATGGAGTTCCATCGAAATATATCGAATTATTTTTACTGTCAACGAATACCAGTCGTAAATACTTGTGTGTAGGATATGAGAAGTCGTTTTTCTCCAAATCCAAATAGATGTATAAAGGTATAGTAGGAGGGAGTTGTAGTATAGTCCTTTGCTTACCGACTTGTTTATGTTAAATCGCGAATTTGCTTATATGAAACAATTGGTTAATAATTCTTTTAATAATCAAAGAAATAAGCCTTGCTGCTCTTTAACTTAAAATTCCATTTTCTCTCCTCTTAAGCATTCGCCGCTACCGGACTTGTCAAAAGTGTTAGAACAATCTTTTGACAACTTACACTATTGTAACTTGCACTTTTGACAAGAACGGTAGGGGCGAAAGCTTAAGAGGAGAGAAAAATGAATCTTAAGTAAAACAGCAAGGCTTATTTCTTGGATTTAAAAAAATACTATAAAATGCTGCTTCGATCTAACGAACACCTTTTTACATTTTGGTTAATAATAAGTCTAGACTAGCCAAGTTATTCTGAGTCAATCTGGTAGAGAGACCGAAACGCGACCAGGCGAGCAAGGGTAAGCCTACCTGCTGATGACTGGCTATTGTTTTATTTGCTTTAGTTCTTTTGTAACTGCCTCTCTGTGATAAATGGACTGTCTTTGTCCGTTGTTGGTCTCCATGGGGTTGACATTGTGATAACTAAGTACATTTATACAAGTTCATATTACACCTAGCCTGTAACTACGAACAAAGGGATCGCTTGTTGAGCGGCCATGTACGATCCTGCACAAATGAGGGTGAAGTCCGGTCCGTATAGTGCAATATTATGGACACCCGGGAAGGTTCGCCCGACACGCAATTATATCCTGCCAATCCTTTGTGCTTCAAGCATTTAAAGAGGATCACATGTTATAAGACCATTTGGAAGAAAGTCCAAGTCTCGCTTAAGAAGCGCTGATTGAGGGGAAAATTGAGTATTGAGAAAGACCACAACGATTCCGTTGAGTCATTATCCAAAAAGTAGCCCTAGGATATTCAAAAGATTGACGCGTGTCGAATATTAAATTTCTGCCGGTTGGGAACGCGCACCACCTCTCCTTTTGAGGGCAAACCACAAGTCTTATTCGATAAGTCTAATCGATCATACGCAATATATAGGATTCGCTAAGGGAATATCTCAATATCAATTTAAGAAATACAAGTTTCAAAATTTTCCATTTTATAGAATCGAACACAAGGATTAGTGTATTTCAACTTGGTGTAAATAAAAATCACAGTAAATACTTTTAAAACATCAGTTGAAGAGAAGTACTTATAAATATTTGGAATGAAGACGTAGTGACGCGTTAAGCGAGGAGCCCAAAGCATCAGTAGGCTAGTTACAAAATAAGTGCTTCATCATGCCCAAATATACACACCTCGACAAATTTAGTTTAAAATAGAACATGTGAAATATGAAATATTTCTTGCTGTTTTATCAGTGCGCCTTCTGGAAATAAAGATATGACGGGCAGTTTTTGACGAATAATGCTTAGGCTAGTCAGTGTTCAATTTACTACCAAACTAATAAACGAAAATATAGATGAAGATTAGTGAAATTTAATACAGTCTGCCTCACGGCCTAATGGGTACAGATTAGGCGGTGAGGCAGACTGAATTAAGTTTCATTGAAATTATAATCTACTTTGGATATAGCCAACAATTTTAAATCATTGAGGATTAGTGTGTGCTTCCTAGCGAATAATATGGTGGTCGGAATGGTATGTAAATATTCCTCAGATGCATAATACTCTTCTCCTAGGGACGATGAAAATGGTTTTTAACAAGTAAAATTGGCACAAGCATCGTTTGCCTACTAGAGTAAAGCACACTGTAAGATAAGATGCCGTATACTTCATATAGTATATTGGCATATTGAAAGTACCCAAATATCTAAATGTACAACAACTTTAAACAAAATTTAAAGTGCAATGATATTTTAGTCTTGGATAAAAGTGATGTGGTTAATAATTTTCTGTGATAATTGCAGAGATCTTTGCTTTGTCTGCGTTGTTTGTTCTGGAGATGAAATCTTTTAAGACTGATGGGCACGCCGAGTGCTAGTCCCGAGGGGCAGAAAGATCCATTTCACATTCAATACAATGCTAATTCAAGTCTGTATTCTGACAAACCAGATCATTGACACCCCATTGAACGTACACAGTCAGTAAATTTAGATCGTGAGGAGTCGAACTATGTGAATAATATTTTTATTTGACGAATTTTTCATGGAGAAACAGTGAGTCAAAGGTAGGTACGATTGACTTGTCAGTTGTTCAGTCTTCATTGTGACAACAGCCCTAACAACATCGACAGCTCGTCACATCGAAGTGTGTTCCGAACTCACATGACAAAGGGAGACAGTTCTCTCTATGCCACTCTCCACCATTGCCAACAATGGCAAGCATGGAATCACGTCACCTCTAGAGTCACGGCGACAGCCGAATCCATCCCTGAGAGTTCAGTCCGAACTCCATGTTTGACACTCATTTCATTTTTAGATTGTAAGTACTATTTTGTTATATTCACATTTATCAATCCGCACCTCAGCCGTGGAATAAGTCTCATGAGATTTTATACTCAAATTGTTAAACAGAAATGCAAAATCCCAATACAGTTTTCATGAAAAACAAACATTCCAAGCATTATCACACCGTTGAGTTCTTTGTACGCTCATGCTTGAATTGTTTTAAGGACAACAATCAAACAATTGCCGATCGATACCCTATCACAATATTCAATATTGAGCACATCAGATATCCTTCTGATTTATGAATGAAAATTTTTATAATTAATTAGATTTTTGTTTTAAAGTGATGTCTCTTAAATGCAACCCGTATCTAAGTAACGCACAGACAACTATCAAAGTTCGCATCATATTTCTAGTTTCCGCTAATTACATGGAAGTTTCATCGAAATTTTGCGCTGGAATATATCCAGTTGCTTCATGAATTAAGCGGAGACTTTGAGCAGCGTTTTCGTCTTTCAAAATACCAAGTGTTTTGCTTTTTTGCGGAATGCTCATATTGAAGTATATATCAATCGGCAGTGACTATTACAGCGGCTCAGGCGTGTGCTTGATCGGTAAAATTTGATCCTTTTTTTAGCAAAGAGCCAAAATACCCCTAACTTCGTGGTAGCGCTCGCAGAGCTATGCGGCAGGGGCCGGTTGCACTAAACTCAGAGGATTTTATCTTAATTTTATTTTATCTTTTAGGAGATAAAATAATATGGTTGCCCTAAGTTAATAGGATTCTAACTTAGAATCGTTCGATTGCAGAAATAGACAGATAAAATGATTTTATCTCGAGATAAGATAATATCGTTGCACTAACATGAAACAGCAGATATTATTTTTAAGTACATTCGTGTGTGTCACTGACGTGGACAAATGAGAGCCAATACAATTGGAGAATTTGGAACGCACGCGACGTAATATGGTCGTGCAAATTTCTGAGGAGTGAATTTATTTTGCGGTATTGTAGAACTCCGTCATAACTGATTGCTTTATGACTGAATTTGTGATGAATTTACAAGTGAATGACGGGAATGGGTCGAATAGAGTTGGGTCGATAAGATGTATGATGATATCATCAACATGTTTATGAAATGTAAAGTTATCCAATAGTCCATTTCAGTGAAGCGATGAGGAAAGGTACTACAAAGCATATATATAAGTTAAATTACGTTTAGTGATTGAGATGAAATATAGCAATTATTTCGGGCTTTTTAAATATATCAATGAAGAAAATCTGCATTCTTTTAATGTAACGGTTAGCAATAATTTGATTGGTAGATCTAAATACAATTAAGCAAGTAGGCTACATGATAAAAATAACAGTTCGTTTTAACACAAAAATTACCTCCATTTTGAAAGAAATAAAACACAATGCCAAATATATCGCTGTGAGTATATTCCAAAACATAGGGACCTACCAATCATTGTCCCTTCAGAAATGCTCATTGATATATATATATATATATATATATATATATATATATATATATACATGTATATATTGTAGCATATTGTGTTCTAGAAACTTTATCACTTTCTTCTGCCTGATGGGATGTTATTTCCCCGGAAATTGGATCTTCTTCGCTAGCATTATTGAGATAACCATTTTCGCCTCTCAAAATAGCAAAGTTATGATAACAGCACACGCTGTTATGATTTTGGCAGCTTTACGTGGGTTTACACGAAGATGATTCAAATAAGCCAATCTCCGATTCCAAATGCCAAATAGTCTCTTAACCGAACATCTCGCAGATTTATGAAAGTAATTGAACCGTTGGGTATTTCTATTCTTCCCCCCACATTTCTGTTGTTGACACCCGGGAGTGTTGAATCGTTAACGATCTTCTCTTGCTCTTAAGGGCAGTCTCACCACGCGTTGAGTGTGTAAAACTCTTCTTATCTGACTTGTAGAACATTTACAGCCTCAGAATTAGACAACTGATCGTCATTTGTCTGTAGACAACAATCACACGAAGTTCATGATCACAGCTGTGACTTGTATTCTAACTGAGTATCCAATGGACCAATCCTTCATCTCATAGTTCAAGTAAGACTTCTCAGTGGTGCTGTACTGTCACTCAGTGACAGATGATGTCTATTCTAACCCAATGTGACTAAGTTCGATGAAATTTCATGAATTTGGAAAAGTTGATAAATGTGTGGAGGGGGGACAATAGAAGTATCAACCCTTGTTCTTTCACTGTAAGAACGGATCGCGTAATTGGAGTAAATAACCATGTCTTGAGAGGGTAACCTTGATCACCCAAAAGGATTCTATTCCCGTATTCATCATTCTCGAATTTATGAAAAATGCCATATTCTCGTAAAATCCTGCTTTCGTGAGTGCCACCCGGCCAATCAGCAACAATATCAGCGACCAACATTTCACCTGTTCCAATAACGTGAATATTGAGACTATGATAACCTTTTCGGTTGACATATTCATTCTCGTATATTGTGAGAGAAATAATTTTTATTTGTGTCCCATCAATAGCACCGGTAACTTTTGGCAAGTGTTTCTGTTCAAAGAAAGATAAGTTGTCCGGTCTATCACATATGACATCGCAATGACCTTGACTGAGGACGAATGAACCTAGATGATCAATGCAAGCAACCATTTCTTATGCTAAGACCTCTGTTGGCTGATGTCGCACGCTCTCTTTTTTTCACACGCAGCAATAATTGTGATTTATGATTTGAAATGGCCGGCAATGAAAGAAGACGAAAGAACTGGATTGAGACCGAAATTGCTATTCGACGAGATGACTGTTCATTATCCAAGACCGTTCGGCAAGTTCAGTGTATCAGTGACAAAAGAAGAAGAGAATAAATGATGGGATCAAATCGTCAATAATCTAAATCGAGATGTGGAAGATGTTAAGAGAAAGTTCATATCTTTGAAAAGTGAAAAATTGAAAAATAATTCAAACTATAGAAGAGCCCTGAATCGCACTGGTGGTGGCACACCTCCACCTCCATTTTCTCCCATGACACATTTATTGCTTGACATAATTGGCAATGACAATTCAAAGATTCAAGGTGTCGGCTCCCGTATGGATTCATCTATAATGGATGGCAACGATGGTGATGATAATGACAAAAATGTGCCTCCAAAACCCAAGCGCATGAAACCGAAGAATGAGCTGGAGTCGCCTCTATTTCGTCAAAGTGAAGAATGGCACGAAAAAGAACTGATTCTGTTGGATCTGAAGATAGAAAATGTGAAGATGAAGAAAACGTTGTTGCAGAGCAAAACCAGCTTGTACCGGAAAAACATAAGAAACGGCGGAGATTGAAGATAATATAATTACGGAGAGTGATTATTCCTATCGCCGAATGTAGTGATTGTGGACATGTGAACGTGGTGGTTATATTTAGCATATTCAGCAGCTTAAACACTCAGCTAAACACCTCATATTTTATAGCATTATAATCATTTGTTAGAAAGAATGTTGTTCTTTATCTCAAAGGGTAGGCCTAGATAGCCTACATCTGGGACTGTAAGGATGTGAATACAAATGATGGGATTATACATGTTGCATGGGCTTAGCAAGGAATTAGGCTTACTGTGATTCAATAATATACATATAATTCTACTATTTGCATGTGCTATTAGTAGGCTACTAAAATTATAGTTCTTCACTCTACCATTGACAAAATCATAGTTAGTGACAGCTTTCTAATAACCAATTCAATGTTTATAAAATTATAATCATACATGATAGATTAGTTATGCCTACATTGTCGCGTTAAATTGACGGAGATAAGTATTTAAAAGTGCCCCTTATTGATATTAAGTTAGAAGAGGAAATAAAATAATATCAATTGATTCTATCTTTAGTGCAACAGACATATTTTAACTTAAAATCTTATTATCTTAACTTAGGATTGCTCTAAAGATAAAATCATTTTATCTTAAAATAAAATATGATCGGTATGGTGCAACGGAGATAAAATGATTTTAAGATAAATTGATATAATATCGTGTTCTGCAACTGAAATTATTCTAACTTAAGATAATAACATTTTATGCTGTTTGTGCAACCGGCCCCTGGAGTGTAACAACCCCAATTTGTCTCACAAACCTCGGAAACAGGAGATTGAGACAGGAATTCTCTTTGTACTGAGCGTTCTCGAGTGAGTCAAAAATGCAGTGCGTGTCACGTATGTGTAAAAATCATTCATCAACCCAAACTGTGTACGATGACTGTTGACAATACAAAGTGGCAAAATCTTCATAAGCAATAAATATATAGGCTATATACATGTTATTTTTGTAAGCATCTCTTCTAATATTGAAAAAATAAGTTTTAAATATTTCCCTATTATCATGCTGGAGCAATTCAGGTGCAATAGTTAGACTTACTAGAAGACAAAATACAAGCATGGTACACTGTCCATATGTGCGCAATAAAAGTGTTAATCTGCATAGGTACCCTTTACTTATTGACACATGCAAATTGAAATAGGCCTACAAATCTTTCGTTATATTAGCGAAAACTAACAATGTGACTAAAGTGAAAAAATACGTTTTCTGACAGTTTTGTTACGACAAAATTTTATAGCCATTATAATTTTAATGCTCTCATAAAAAAATGCTCTTATCAAAATAAAAATTGTCACTAGAAAAATACAATAAGAAAAAACTATCTCAATGTATAACGTCTCTTTCGCTGTGTTAGCACTAGGTTATATTCTTCAAATGAAGCTTATATTCAGCGTGTTATTTAGTTTGGTGTTTGGAAAAGTGGAGTCAAATAATGACAAATCTTGTAATGAGCTGTATTCGGATCAAGTGCGATTAATCACTATGTTCCGAAGTCAGCTACGTTTTTCGTGTTGCCGAAGTTCTGCCGAAAGTCGATTGACCGAATTATGACGCACTTCTGCCGACATTCATAAAAATGCGTGATTATCAAAACATTTCTATTTATTCCACATCAAAAAAATATTTAGCAGTTGATATCATAAGACAGACAATGTGAATTACGATAGAAACTTCATTTGAATTGAAATTGCTTAAGATGGCCGAAGAGTCGCACTTTCCTGTTGTCGGCCCGGACACGGTCCGACATTTACGTTTGCACAGGGAAGTCCTATCACTGTCAATATTGCCCTAAATCATTCGTCACGAAGAGTAGAAAAGTCTTACACGAACAAAATGTTCATATAAGAGATAAGTCTTATCAGTGCCAATATTGCCCTAAATCATTCTTCGCGAGGAGTAGTAAAATCAGTCACGAACAAAGGTTTCATGAAAGAAAAAGGTCCTATCAATGTCAGTTTTGCTCTAAATTTTTCTCCTATCTAATATCTCAAGTTCGTCATGAAGGAATCTCTGAACGTCAAATCCATCATGAGCATGAAATTTGTAATTCCGAAGAAGAGTCGTCAAATGGCAGGAATTCTGCATCTGCTCCAGAAATGAGTAGCGACAGAAACCCACAGACTGAAGATCTTGAGAAGCTCATTGAATTAGTCAATAGTGAAAAAGCAAAACCTGACAGACATCTGCAATGTGAGGCCAACGGGACGAAGAAAGTGGAGGTGAAGTCGAGACGTTGCAGTTTGTGCTTGAAAATGTACAATCGCCAAACAGATAGGACTCATCCAATTTTCATCAAGAACGGGTATGAAACTCCTTCTCTGTGTGACCGTTGTTCTGATGTGTTATACTCGTAGAGGTGAAGCAGGATTAATGTCATGATTTGAGGATCAACGGGAGTTGGAATGATGTATGTACATATTTTAGTGCACTGCGTGCAATGTATTGGCTAGAGAGCTGTATTAACATGAAAACGATGATTTACTGCAACGACCTTTTTCTGAATGTGAGTTGCATTGTAATTCTACATTTGGATGTTCGCTCGCTTTATGAATGAAGCATGTGTACTTGTAAAATTGAGTGATGTGCCGGATTTGTTGTCAGAAGCCGTGCTCTGATTCCTCTGTAAATGATGATTTGGTCTCCACTTGAGTGAGATTTGGTAGTTTTTTATCATTACCTCTGAATGTGCCGATAAATACAGATTGCTTAGAATAGAATGATTTTCTTTCTCATCTTCATGTACGAGTACAAGAGTTGGCATTTGTATGGTCAAAACGTCGTGCACAGGGTGTTTCAGTTGATCTGTCCTTTTCAGGGTGTCCACAGAGCCTTGATATCCTGGATATCATGGATAAATCCTGATTTCGTCGAAATTATAAGTTGTGAAAAACGTTCTGAGCTACATTCTTAGCTTTAACAATTCTGTGACTTTATACGGGGTGTCCGTAAATTCGCTTGACTTTTAAATTGAATATCTACATCAGAAAGCAATAAACTTTTTTATCACAAGCCATGTTATATTGCGTAACATAAAGGGGAATTCACGAATCTAACAGTGAGAAGCCAATATTTGATGATTAAAATGTTCAAATCAAGTGTTCGAAATGATTGCCATCGCAATCAATCACTGCAGTCAATCGCCGAATAATATCGATGAAGCCGAATGAAGGGATTTTGATATGCATGTTGATGGCTTAACATCTGACCAGATACGGCAATTGTGCGTGTTAACGATCCCATTGAGTGAAAAATACGCCTCGTCAGACCAGACAATGTCATCGATTACATTCTGATTGTCGAGAAGCCAACTCGTTAACTCACAGCGCTTTCGCTTGTCGGCCGGCTCAAGTGCTTGCACGACTTTTAATTTGTACGGGTAAAGTTTTAGTTCATGCCGAAGGATTTTATGGACACTAGTCTTTGAAATGATACCAACCTCTTCCGCCACTTTGCGAACTGACGTGGTGGTGTCAGTGGTGGAGACGTGGTGACTGGTTCGGGATGGTGTCACGCATTCTCTTTGGCCCATCCTTCGCTGGCTTCGTCTGACTCTTCCTGTAGCTTCCTTGGTATTCACGTACACCTCTGTTCTAACACTATCTCTTTAGTAAACGCATACGTACCCCCGCTAGCTGCGCCCTACCGAGGTCTGCTAGCGCCGTCCCCTCTCTCCTTCCTCATTCTCCTCTTCCCCGTCCACCTTCATCTTCGGGTATATTACTGCTCACCACCCCTCTCAACGATCCTTACACTACCACTCTCCTGCAGCAGTGTTCTGGATGGCGCACCTCCCCGGACCTCAGTCTGGTACCTCCGTCTCTTGCCCCTAGATGTGGCTGGTCCGTCCATCCTGACTGATTCCGACCACCTCTCCATCTGTGTTAAGATTCCTCTCTCCCCACACTATTCTCCCAATGACGCAAACCTTCTTATAACTATGAAGAGGCTCGTTGTGATGACTACATGACTCATGTAACTTTTCATTATCCCGTCCCTGACTCGTACTCTTCTCTGACTTGTACTGAAGCCGCTGCTTCCTTTTCCTCTATCATTCTCGAAGCGGCAAAATCTTCAATTCCTTTCAGTTGCACAGGCCGGTTCCCGAAAGCTTGGTGGTCCGCGGAGCTATATCAGCTCGTCCGTGTCCGTCGCCAGGCATTCAGACGGCCCATAGAAGTGAAGCGGATCGTCAGGCTTATGTTTCTGCATCCTGTTCTGCCTCCAGAGCCACTGCTAAAGCGAAAGCTGATGCTTTGGCAACGGACAGCGTCCACTCTTCGCCCTTCCTCCAACCCCCGTAAGGTCTTCTCCCTCCTCCGGTCTGTAGATGGTATTCCCAAATCCTCCACTTCTGATTCAACCTTTCCCGGTTGTAGATCTGCTAAGGCCACAGCCACCCGTTACGCTTCTTTTCTCAATAGTCACTTCTCTAGATCTCTTCCTTCCGATTGCCGTCTTGAAAGACGCCGCTTCCTACGTGAGCTCCGCTCCTCTACCTGCACCTGCCCACCCTTCTTCCCCCCTTTTAGCCTGTCGGAGCTCACCACAGCTAGTAGTTCTCTCTCTCTTCGTCGACCGCAGCCGGTTCTGACCACGTCTCGTGCACTCTACTCCGAAATCTTCCTCCTTCTGCCATGGCTTTTCTTTTGTTTATCTTCAACCTGTCTTGATCCACCCACTCCTTTCACTCCGCCTGAAAATCTTCCACCATCTAGATCAGCTCGTCTGTGGGATGTCGAATATGCCATGTCGTCCTTGCCATTTTCCATAATGTGGAGGGACCGGAGCGTGTATACAATGGAAGCAATATAACGCCGTGGACATGCGTTGTCATGACAACGGTACCTAACAGATAGCGTCTTCCATCGGTTGACAATGGGGAGCGGCCGGCACCTCGTCAGCGACCTACTTCTGAACAAGCTATTTATTTAGATTTCTATTATTTCAGCGTCAATGTGTTTTTCGGTAGTGCAATAATTCAAACTCGTTGGTTAATAAAATGAATTGGAATGATACTGTTGAGATGGTGTACTGCAATGCAGGCTAAGCAATTAGCACGTTAAGAGCACTTGAAAGCACAGAATTAGAGTCAACTGTGCGCGCTTCGGTTTCCTAGAAAGGAAGGGTAAAATGAACCCTTAATGTCGAAATGCACATCACAGATTTAGACATCTTGCTCCTTCCCGAGTGGATAATTCGTGTATCGCTCTGTTGGAAATGGCAAACAGTAAGCTGTCAGCAGAGGAACCAGAGCCAGTGAGAGAGGCGTGCGTGCTGTGATATCACTTCGCACACATCGCTGTCTTGGCTAACATTCGATTCAGTGTATGCAGTATGGAATGGTGAAATGATCAAGTGAACTTATTTTCGTGCGCCTGCTACTTTTTAATAATGATCGGAAGGGAACATATGCGCAATGATCTGAATTTTTTGAATCCGAAGGAATTGTGGCAATCGAAGCACTTTGCTGGAACTCACATTAATCCGCAAGCGACGCACGACTTTTTTCCTATCTCTGTAAGGTAATAGGAATTCTTTTTTGCCTACTTAATAAGTTCCTCGATGTGGCGGTGATAGTAATGGGCAAAAGACCGTTCCAGGACACCATAAAATTCAAAAAAATGGCATCTTTAAAAACGACATAAATTCATGAATTTAGACCCTTTTTCAGGTTTTTAAGACCTAAATTCATGAATTTAGACCGTTCCAGGACACCTAAAATTCAAAAAAATAGTATCTTTAAAAACGACATAAATTCACGAATTTGAACCCTTTTTCAGGTTTTTAAGACCTAAATACATGAATTTAGTCCATTCAAAAAGTACCATTTTTCAAAAATGGTACTTTTTAAAAACGACATAAATTCATGAATTTGAACCCTTTTTCAGGTTATGAAGACCTAAATTCACAAATTTGGGCGTTTTTAAAAATACCCAATTTTCAAATTTTTCAAAATCTCAAATTTTAGAATTACAATTTTCTCGCTTAAATCATGTCCGTTCCAGGACACCGAAAATCATAAAAGTTGAGAATCTCAAATTCATGAATTTTATCCATCTTTCAGGTTTTTAAAATATATCATGTGACTAAAAATATTTGAAGGAATTGACATATTCTTAACAATAAGTTTAGGTACTTTTACAATTGTCATTCAATTGTAGAGAACATCTGCTTCTCGCATTTATGAATAAAATGCATTTCAGTGTAAGGAGCTGTGTCCTCCAACTCAAACATTTGAAAGGAAACAATGTATGAAAGAACAAACAGCTGCTACTACTCTGTGAAACAATGACATTTTAATTGTACGTTAGGCAAGTTGTTTTAATTCTTGTTAATGCGTCAGCACACCCGTATGTCGTTAAGATATCTGCCAGCTGTACTGTTTTCATTTATCTCTCTCGTCTGTCATTGTATCGTGTGCTCAGATTGTTGTGATATTATTTCAATCAACACTTATCATCTGCTTGCTCTCATCGTTCCGCTATCTTTAATTACGTTATTCTTATATTTTGAACATAGTGATTTGTACTAATTTATCCGTCAATCATGAGTCAAGCAGTCGTTGAACAACAAGCCAACATAGCAACGGTACTTCCAGAGTTCTTCAAAAATATTGCGGATTTGTTCATTCCATCGGAGAAACATTCTGAATACTTTTCGTATATAGACCAGCAAGTGAAGAAAGCGCCTCTACTCTTCAATCCTGACGCTATACGTTCTGCTCGAAAAGCATACAAAGAGCAACATAAAATCGCAGCCAGAGCAAAGAAGGAAGCAGCACTTCCCTTCAGAATCGAAACATTTACAAAACAGTTGAAGGAAAGTGTTGTTGAACGTCATACATTCATCGAATCAGTGGAATATTTTACAGAACCGGCGGGGGACATTTCAACGACAGTGAATTCTTTGAAACAACACTTGAAATACGAAAAACAAAGCCATCTTTTGAGTGTCACATGTAAAATTTTTATTGGAAAGCACGCAAATCATATATTATCCTTGTGTGAGAATAATAAATCAGATTTCACATATCTCTTAAAACATCACAATATTAACTATTCACGAACTGAATTGAGCTTCGCAATGAAGTTGGCAAAACTGGCAGATAAATATCAGACTCTTTGTAGAGTCTCGCTTCCTATACGACTGTTAAAAACTAATCTTTCAATCTTGGAGCAGTGTCTTTCACAAGATGAGGGTTTTTGGAATAATTGATTATTCAACCCTTCTGTTTTAAATGCAATGTTATTTCCTCTTGCACATGTAAATACAATAGAGTGTTTCATCCAATGAAACCTTGTCCTCGCGTGGACAGAAAACCCATTGTTTAGAAAATTTGTATCTGTCGGTTTTAAATGCAATGTTATTTCCTGTTTTAAATGCAATGTTATTTCCTCTTGCACATGTAAATACAATAGAGTGTTTCATCCAATGAAACCTTGTCCTCGCGTGGACAGAAATCCTATTGTTTAGAAAAATTGTATCTTATATGCAATGTTATTTCCTGTTTTAAATGCAATGTTATTTCCTGTTTTCAATCATTTTCATTATGTTGTTATATGCAATGTTATTTCCTGTTTTAAATGCAATGTTATTTCCTATTTTAAATGCAATGTTATTTCCTGTTTTAAATGCAATGTTATTTCCTGTTTTAAATGCAATGTTATTTCCTGTTTTCAATCATTTTCATTATGTTGTTATATGACGTCATTTTTCTCTCATCCAATGAAACCTTGTCCTCGCGTGGACAAATTTACATGTAGTTCAATGTATCCAAATTGAATGTATGCAAAGTGGTTGTAACCAAATTGAAATATCCATGTGTTGTTTTTAATTTCTCATTTACGGGAATATAATAGAAACATTGTATCTTCTATAAAAATGAGAAACATTAGAGACATTCTAAAAATATACAGCAAACAAAACCACATTAAATTTCGATTTAAATGAGATTGCTAAGCAATTGGGAATAAAGAATTTTCACATATTGATGAGTAATGAATTACTATTGATAAAAGATGAGCGAAACACCAACTCTACTGCTACAATGCAACAATGTAACGTTTAAATTTAGATTAAATTAAATCATTTCAAAATTGAATAAGTAGTAAGGAAAGACATCATTAGAGACCAGTTTTAAATCAATACCCCCCCCCAAGTAGTAAGGAAAGTCATCATTATAAAAATGTTTTAAATCAATACCCCCTTCTGACTAAGTAGTAAGGAAAGACATCATTAGAGACCAGTTTTAAATCAATACCCCCCTCTGACTTCTAGGGGTCCCTTAAGAAATTTTTTTATTATAAAATGAGCAACATAAATGAGTTTTTGAAATTATATGGAACACAGACAACAACGAATTTCGATTTAAATAAGATTGCTAATCGATTAGGAATAAAGAATTTTCACATATTGATGAGGGATGAATTACAATTCCTAAAAAATAGGCCAACAGGAACCTTCAGTTCCCGGAATAAAGTTCCATCAATAACTGTAAATTTCATAACGAATCTTCACACTTCAGACCAAAACGGCGTACATTGGTCAGCAGGCGTTAAAAATCATCAGCAAAACTATTATTTTGATCGCCCGGAGGCTGAGAACTATTATTTTGATTCATACGGTTTGCCCCCTACAAATGAAGTAAAAGAATTACTTGGAACGGGAACATACAATACGTTTCAAATTCAAACACCAGGCACTACCTATTGTGGACAATTATGTTTATACGTTTTGTACAAATTACAAAAAGGAGTACCATTTCTAGATATTATGTTAGAGTTAAACAATCTATAACTCAAGCGAAGCTAGCTAAAGCGCCACCTAAAGGTTAAAGCTCTGTTTTCTGTAATTCATTTTGATAAAAACGGCCTCTGATATCCTCATTATCTAAATCTTTAATTTCATAAGTAATCGGATAAGTTTTATTTATTTTGCAAACTTCAAATATTTCTTTAGTCCAATAACCAACAAAGCCTTTTTCAAATTTATTCTTATATTTAAATATTCTAACTCTATCTCCAATTTTAAATTTCGGTTTAAGTTTCTGCAAATTCGGATTACTCTCATTCGAATTATTATTCTCGAATATTTTCTTTCGTATCAAATCAGGGTCGTCAGAAGCATTCTTTGGAGTTTCTTCAATACCAGAATGAACTTTATTATTGTACTCTTCCACAATTCCTGGTAATATCTTCAACCATTTCTGATTTCTTTGCTCAGTAAATTTCTTGAATAATTTATTTTTTAACGACCGATTGAATCTTTCTATCACTATAGCTTTTCCTGCGTTTTCAGTTGAATGAACTGAGCCTTGGCGATGACTTTCGTCTGTTTCAAATAGTGGCTGAACGTTTCTGTTATAAAATTCCGACCCTTTATCAACAAACAATTTTTTTGGCTTACTATTACTTTCTTTAAAGATTTCTTCAAACGCATATTTAACTGATAGACCACTTTTATTTTTTAAAGGTTTTACCCAAGCATATCGTGTATATAAATCTATAACGGTCAATGCGTATTTGTAGTCCCTTTCATTCGGCATATGAATAAGATCAGCACTCCAAATATCATCTTTATTAAATACTTTTACTTTTAATAAATATTTAGGCTTTCTGTATTCTTTATGAATTTCAGACGCGTAGGTTCGAGCGTTGCTCTCAGAGTTATTAGTTCGAGCGTTGCTCTCAGAGTTATTAGTTCGAGCGTTGCTCTCAGACAGCTTAGCTGTCGTTTCATTTAAACCCTGACCGAATAATATTTTAGCTTGTAAAGCTTTCTTAACAAACATTCTTTCAATTTTTTCTCTAAATGTAGGATTCTGAATACTATCTAATTCTTGAATCATCTTCTTATCAGCTGCATGTCGAGAACTTAGATCATGATTTCGATAAGCTAAATCATGCCTGTAAGCTGCGGCATCTACTCTATTTATTGGTTCTTCACCTGGTTTCGGATTATTATTCTCATCTAGTCTTATATCTAATCGAGTTCCTGGACCGGTATATGAATGACCAGGAAGATGTTTTTCTTTCGAATATTTACTCCAAATAAATCCAGGAAAGTTTTCTAATGTTTTTTGTATATCACCACCGAAGTGGTATGGAACTTTGTTCTTGTCACCACCAATATGCTGACAATTTGAGTTTTTATTTTTGTTTAATAGATAATTTAATAAATCTAAATTAGCAATTTTTAATTTAATTAAATTTTCTGAATTTGTGGAATTTGCGGAATCCATTTTTAAAGATAAAAAACTTTTAAAAGATAAAATAAAAGTTTTACCGAAAAGAACCAAAGGTTCTGAGGTTATTACCTTATCATACTAGGACTTAGATATATTCCAGAACCATCTTTAGTTTCTTTAATTTCAATTAAATCATCAACATTGTGGAGAATATTTTTAAGAACTCGTTTTCCTTCATCAACTAATTTTAATTTACTAATAAAATTATCTACTACTCCTTTTCCTTCGGGCGAAGCCCTGGAAGACATCTCCGATGTCCCTTCACCCCTAGCAACTTTCTCTAACTCTCTGTTATGACGTTTTTGTTCTTCTAATGCTGCCTTCTCTGATTTATTTTTATTTACTGCTTGGACAATACCAGCTGTCCCACCTGCAACACTTCCTGCTGCAGCTATGCCTCCTATTATTAGTGGAATTAATGGGAGAATACCGCCATTCTTTTCTTCTTGTAATTGAATATTCTCTATCATTGGTTTACTTATGTAATACTTTTTTTTATTAATAGTAATAGTTTTAGGGGTATTTTTGTCAACAATATTACGTAATTTTAATTCAACAGTTTTATTATTAATATTACTTTTCGCTTGCGACATTTTTAATAAAAAAATTTTAAGTTTTCAAAAATTTAAATCTATTCTAGTTATGAAAAAATTTTAAGTTAAGAATTTTTTTTAATCTATTCTAGTTATGAAAAAATTTTTTAAGTTAAAAATTTTTAAGTTAACAAAAATTTTAATCTATTCTTGTTATGAAAAAAATTAATTAATCGACTAAGTCTTGGGCTTTAACCTATCGGAGCGAAGCTCCTCTGGCTTTAGCCGATCCTAACCATCTTCCCATTAAGAACTTCAATAGAATATTTTACATCTTCTAGCAATAAACCATAAGCCATCAATGAAGTTGTGGAATCTTTTTTTTCAATATTAATTGTTACATCACAACCATTTTTAATAATATCTTCTGATTGTGCACTTAAATCGAAACAGAAAACAGGATATAAATGTCTCCAATCTCCAGGAGTTAATTGTGGTTCAACTCCAAATTCTATACAAAGATTTCTATAAGAATCATATCCTTCCATAAATTGATTATTGGTATCATCGAATCTTAATGGATCAATTGGATATCGAGTTTGATTTAATGAAACTTGTAAACTTCGAATTGTATTAATATGAAAAATATTATTGTTCTTATCAAAACTTGGAGAATTATTTCTTTGAAATGTTAGTAATAAATATCTTGGAGTATTCGCAGTTCTAGTAAAATGCCAGTTAAATCTTTGTTCGGAAAAAGTTACTGAACTAGCAGTACGCTTTAGAAAATTTACTGGAATTGGTTTGTTAGTATTTAATCTTTTTGCAATAGCTGTTTCAACCTCTAAACTAGGAGTAATATGCGTAATCCACCATTCAAGTCTATCAATTTTTAAATATGCTTTTTTTCCAGTTTTGCCAAAAAAGATTAATTCATTATTTGCCGTACGATGAATTATTAATTTAAATTTAAATTGATATGATATTTTGTCATAATCTAAATATCCGAATAATGGAGACAATGACCAATTTACTGTCTGTTTACTTTTCTTGTTAAATTCACGTCTTTCTTTATATGCATCATTATTTGTTTTATTTAAATGTTTTGCAATATTTTCTACATCTTTCGCAATTCCTGCTGCATCTGTTCCAGCGTGAGTTAAATCATCAACAATTATACCATCATTAGTATCAGGAAACCAACCTTCGATTTCATACTTTTTATTATTTTCACCAATTGTTACAAATCTAAGCATTGTATCAATTACACCTGGGGAATCACTTATTGTTTCTATATTTTGAGTTGCAACATCTAAACGCATTTGTGTAAATAATCTTGGAAAAAATTATTTTCTAGTGCAATATTATCGGTTTCTGGTAATGGTGTTGTAAAATTAGCATCACTATATAAAGAATATTCACAATGTAAAAACGAATCAGGTAAATATAAATAACTCTGCTGATTATCAACTTCAAAAATTAAATCACCTCCAGTATTTACTCTACTGGAAGATCCGGGATTCATAGCAATTCTTATATAGTCATTCTTTTTTTGATTGTAACTGACGAACGGAGGATCGTCTAATCTAAATTTATTTTCGATAAGCGAAGACATTTTTATAAAAAATAATTTGACTTTTTGTTTTTTCTCACAGACAGAAAAAATTCTGCTAAAATAATTTTACTTAAATAATTTTACTAAAAAAAATTTTACTAAAAAATTTTACTAAAAAAATTTTACTAAAAAAAATTTTACTAAAAAATATATTTTAGAATTTTGCTAGACCAGCTCCGCTACAGCTTTGCTGGTTAAACCGAAGGTTGCTACTCACGCCATTTCCTCTTATTTCTTCAATTGTTTTTTCATTATGTTTACTATCACCCTCTACAGCTATGTTAGCAATTTTATTTTTTGTTTCATCTGAAAGTTTTTTTAATTTTTTTAGTTCTTCAGAATCATTCCTAAGTTTACGAATAGCTTCTAGTTGTTTTAATTCGTTTTGAGACTTAACAGCATTTGATATTGCACTAGCTGTACTACCTATAGCAGCTGCTCCTTTTGCAGCAGATGTAATCAAATCTTTATTATTTTTAATTAAGTTAACGATACTACCAATACCAGAAAAGATGCCATCCCCTTCTTTTTGGACGGCACCTGCGGTGCCTAGGAACTTTTGTGTTCCGACAGTTTCTACACTATCATAATGGTACACAGGTTTCATAGATGGTTCATGAGCAATTTTATTATTTGATGCAAAATGTTTAAGATTGTGTTTATAAATTATAGGCATTTTTTAGGATTAAATTTGACTTTTGGGAAAAAATATTTACGTTCGGCTAAAGCCTCGAGGAGCTTCGCTCCGATTTAGATTTACGTTTGTGAATGGACAACAACTTCGAGATAACTTTATTAATTGACTGTTGCACTTTATCTATTGCGTCAAGCAGCGTGTGATGTACTTTAATTTCTTTTCTATTAACTTGCATTTTCTCCTGATTCATCTTCAACGCCGTTTTAAGTGCATTTAACTTAATTTTAAGAACATCTAATTGTCTTTTAACAGCATCTAACTGTTCCTTATTTTCTTTAGAGTTTTCTTGTAAATTTTTCTTTAATTCATTTTCTAAATTGATTTTAAGAGTTTTCATTTTATCAACTTTTTGATTAAGTGAGTTTACTTCATTTATTATTCTATTCATCTTTTTCATTTGTTGAGTAATTTTAGAACTCAATTCATCAACACTTTTTTGGAATGTAGTTTGTAACTGCTTTAAATTTTTTTTAATTCTTTCAGGTAGTTTTTCTATTTCATCTTCTAATTGTTCTTTTAACATTTTTATCTGATGTTTATTTTAATGACTGCAGATTTTAACTTTATAGAAAGTAATATTAAAATTTTTGATTGTTCAGAAATCTTTTTAAAAAGTTTTGCTATATCTGCTTCTAGCTCTCTATCCTTTTTATCAAGTTTTAATAATTTTTCGTTTAATGATTTGTCATTAAGTTTTAGCAACTTTAATTCATTCATCAGTGGAACCAAAACATCGTTTATATATTTTTCTTTTAAGTCATTGATTTGTGTATCAACATATTGTTTATTTGTTAACTCTGTATTTTGTTGCGGAAGAATAGAAAGATGCAATGGTCCAGATAAAACGTCTCCAGTTTTCATGATATAATTTTCTATCTCTATTTCTAATTCACGATTATTCGGGATATATGCACCTCCACCAACATTTGGTAACATCATTTTTTAACAATAAAAAAATAAAATTTTTTCTAATAAAAATAAAAAATAAAATTTTTTCTAATAAAAATAAAAAATGGAAAATCCAAATTTAAAAAAATTATATTCGCCCGCATCATCCTGTTCTTCTTATTCGACGAGATCAACGGGATTTGAAAATAAATGTTTTGATAATAATAATAATAATAATCCATGTATAGATGTTAATATTTTATTTCTATTATAAGCCGAAATATTTAGAGAACAGACTAAAGGTTTACCTTCTATAGAAACTAATTATTGTTTATTTCCAGGTGATCCATTTATTAAATTTATGGATATAGTAAGTAAATATAATGATGTAGCTTATGTGGAATTAAATAAAGAAAATATGGTTATAATAGGACATAATAATGTTTACGGATTCATTAGAGCAGTTTTACCGATTAGTAATACTGATTGGATAGAAACTAAAATTATTAATTATATCAATATTAAAGAATTAGTTAAAAAATTAAAATCTTTTTCGAAAGAAAAAATTAGATTATTTGTTGACGATCAAAATCAATATAACATTCACATAGAGAGTAAAAAACATAATGAAGAATTATTATGTCAAGTATATTATAGAGACACAATTTATAAACAAGAAACATTAGAAATGCCGCAAAGATATGATGATGATACGTATATAGGATTATATTCCAACTTAAATATTAATTTATTAAAATCTTATATAAATGGTTTAGCTCAACAAGAGAAAATTTATATGTGGACAACACCTTATACTATTAACAATGACCATAATCATATTCATAATAAACGAACTGAAGGTTCTAGGGCTTTGCCCGATCTTAAAGAATCTTATGATAATAATGATGATTCTGTAACATCTGAAAAAGGTGTAAATGGTAAAAAAGATTATAAAAATATTAGTAATTATAAAAATTTATCTAAATTTCATTTTCTTACAATTGAAAATAATAATGATGGTATAGTTGAAGATACTGTTAGACAACTATGTGTCGGGTCTACAAAATTTAAATTAGGATTTACATCTAATCAATTTAAAATTTTAACATCTTTAACAAAAACTAAAAGTGATTCAGATTATGGTGGTGTTATTAAATTTTCCAAAAGAGATCAAAGACCAATATTTTTCTTTATTATATTATTATCAGATAAAAGATGTAATTTAGAGTTAGATATTCCAATAAGAGAATGGTATCCTATCATGGAAGGGCATCCTATACCAAAAAGTGTAATTTATGATGATGAAGAAACAATTTATGATGATAATGAAGAAACAATTTATGATGATGATGACGAATCAATAGTTAGTGAAAAAAAATTTAAATTATCTTTTGATAAAACATTATATGATGAAACTTAATAAGATAAAACTTAATATGATAAAACTTAATATGATAAAACTTAATGTGATAAAGAAAAAAATAACTAAAGAATGTGAAATATATAATAATATAAAATAACACTCAAGTCCTTGATATTAGAATGTTTATATCTAAAATTAAAACACAAATTTTTTTCTTAAATTTTCTCTAAAAAAATAAAAAAAATGGAAAATACCAAGTTTTATTGTGTCTTATGTAAAAAAAAGTTGCAAACAAAAAGAAGTTATCAATCTCATTTAAATAGTAAATTGCATTTACAAAATGTAGAACGAGTTGATGAAGGAAATATATTAAAATTAAATAGTTATAAAAACTATCTAGAAACATTGCCTACTGATATAAAAGTTAAAAAAATGTTTGATGATTATTCACATTCGGAATATAAAAAAGTTTTTAATAGTGAAGATGAGACCATACAAACCGAAGGTTCTAGGGCTTCGCCCGTACCAGATGGAAGATATTTATTTAGCGATACTGATGAATTTAACGAAATAGATGAATTTGATGAAGCCTTAGCAAATATAAAATATTTATTTAATCAGTCTGTTCGCGGGAAATCAAAGATGTCTTCCGGGGCTTCGCCCGTTGAACATAATGAAACCGATGAAACTTTTTATAATGTATTAAAAAACTTTTTCAAAATATTTAAGAAATCTTTCAAATGTTATATGAATGTAGAAGTACTTTATACAAAAAATGGACCTGATGGAATTCCTGAAGAAATAATACAAGGACATTTTACAAATTCACAAGAAATTCATAATGTAAATGATATACAACCCATATTTGAATCGATGATACTTAAATTAGAAAATTGTATAATTGAAGCCCAGTTACGTGAATCTGGTTGGAGATTTGTTAAAATACTATCTAAGAAAATAGTAATTGATAAATATAAAAATAATACTGGTGGTAGTTATGTTCCTTTACCTTTCAGTTCACCACAAATAATCAACATAAAAAATGAAGATGATTATTGTTTTCTGTGGAGTATTATAGCACATTTACATCCTGCAGAATATCATAAAGAAAGACTAAGTCATTATAATAAAGAAGAATACATAAATGAATTTGATCTCTCTGATGGCTTAGATGAATTTCCATATGATTATAATAGGTTAAAAAAGTTTCATAAAAAGAATAAAAATTTAATAGAAGTAAATGTTTTTGAATTAAATGTGAATTATGTTTCTATTGGTAAAATTACTCCACTTTACTCAGATTCAAAAAAATTTTATTTGAATAATAAAAATTTATGTCAATCAGAAATAGTATATAATGATAGAGGAAATTACATGCATCATAATATTTTTTACCAAGGAAATATAATATGTACTGAAAAATTTGAACTTGTTAAAACATTATCACCAATAATGATTAATCATAATAATTATAAAGGACGTACTGATGATTATAATTACAAATATTCATCTTTATCTTCAGAATATCAACAAAAATTAGAAAATTTAAATAAAAGTTTACAAAAATGTAAAACAGATTATCAACAAACAAAAATATTAGTACAAGAATATGGCCATAAATATGAAAATAAGATAGAAACGATTCAAAAATTAAATGAAGAAAATAATGAATTAAATAATGAAGAAAATTAAGAATCGGCTAAAGCCAGAGGAGCTTCGCTCCGATTAAATGAATGTTTAAAAAAATGTCTACAACAATATAAAGAACAATATGATAAAGAATATATTTATCAGCTACAAATATTAAATCAAAATTATCATCAAAATACATTTAATATTACAAAAGAAATTAATGAAACACATGAAATATATCAAGATGAATTTGTAAAATTAGAACAAACAAAACAACCAGCACAAGCGAATATATTATATTATCAGGGTCATTTTATATTGTGTAAAGATGTTTCTATATTCACAAAAACTTCAGATAATAAAAATTTTCCTTGTCTTCAATGTATGACAAGTTTTAGAACTAAAGAAGAAATGAATAGACATTTGGAGAATTGTCAACAAAACGAAGCAGTTCAAAATACTTTTCCTAAAGATGATTATTTAGAATATAATAAATGGTATTTTAAAAATAAAGTACCCTTTACTATTTATTGTGATTTTGAAGCTTATAATGTTAATATGACACAAAATCGAACGGAAAGTTCCAGGGCTTCACCCGATTCTGAAAATTATAATTCTGAAAATTATAATTCTGAAAAAAGTACACATGGAAAAAGTTCAGCTGAACAAAGTAAAGAAAAATATTTATTTGAACAAAAACCATTATGTTGGGGAATGTACATTCATTCAAATTATCCTGAATTATTTAAAACAGAATATTTTCAATACTATGGTGAAGATAGTTCAGAAATGTTTACAAAGAAAGTAGAAGAATTACAAGGACGTTTTTCACAATTGCTTGAAACAAATATTCCAATGATGCCATTAACAGAAAAAGAAAAATTAAATTTTATTAATGAAACAAAATGTTATTACTGTGGAAGAGAATTTACAAAAAATTATAAAAATGGCAAAGGTAGATATCTTGATAGGCGAAGCGACGGCTCTGCCGTCAAGGTAAAAGATCATGATCATCTAAATGGATTATATAGAGGTGCAGCACATAATTCTTGTAATCTTAATGCTAATAAATTTAAATATAACTTTGTTCCTTTATATTTCTATAATGGTTCTAAATATGATTTCCATCTAGTAATGAAAGATTTATTTTCATCTGAAAAATTACAACAACAACAAATAAATGTACTATGTAAAACAGAAGAAGAATATTTTTCAATGCAATTAGGTTGTATTAGAATTTTAGATGCATTTAGATTTTTTACTCCTTATTCATTAGATGTTATGGGAAAAACTTTGAAATCTGAACAATGTAAAATATTAAATAAATATAATTTAAAACCTTTAAAAGGAATATTTCCGTATGAGTATATAGCCTGCGGCTCACAGTCGAAGACTGATATAACTGGAGATTTTAATTCTGTGAATAAAATTATGGAAGAAAAACAACTTCCTCCAATAAATGAATTTAAATCAACATTAAAACAATCAAAATTATCTGACGAAGACTATGCAGAAGCTGAAAAGAATTGGAGAGAGTTAAATTGTAAAACAATGTATGATTATACAATGAAATATCTTCAGATAGATGTATTAATACTAGCTGATCTTTTCGAAAACTTTCGTGATATGTGTTTAGAATATTACGGAATAGATCCATGTTATTGTTATTCTACACCAGGTTTAACATGGCTAGCAGGATTAAAACATACTGGTGTTAAACTTAAACATTATAAAGAAAATACATATGATAAATTATTATTTTTTGAATCTGGAATTAGAGGTGGAGTTTCATCAGTTTTAGGTAATAGATATGTTAAATGTTATAATAAGAAAGTAAATCCACAAGAATATGGAATAATGAAACCTTTATCTCCAGAAGAAAAAGAAAAAATATTAGAAATTTTTCGAACGAAACGAGAAGGAGTAGAACGTGAAAAAGCAATTGATGAATTCATGAGAGAAAACTATTTGTTATATTATGATTTTAATAGCTTATATTCTTCTTGCATGATACAAGAATTACCAACAGGTGAAATGTCATGGTGTAATATTCTAGATTATCAAAAAACATATGATGGAAATTATAATCATGGTTATATATATGAAGTTGATTTAGTATACCCTGATGAAATAAAAGATAAAACAAAATATTTTCCTTTCTGTCCCGAAAACAAAATTCCTAATATAGAAGATTTTTCAGATTATCAAAAATCCTTAATTCCTAAGAAATACAGACCAACAAAAAAACTTATGTTAACACAAAGCAATAAAGGAAAGTATGTTGTTGAAGGAAGAATGCTAGATTGGTATTTAGATCATGGAATGATTCTCACCAAAATACATCGAAAACTAGAGTATAGAAAATCTAAATGGTTAAAAAATTATATAGAGTTCAATATTGAAAAACGTAAAATAGCTAAAAGAAATAAAGATGATTTTGGAAACGTGTTCTTCAAATTAATGAATAATGCATTTTATGGTAAGACTTTAGAAAATGTGCGTAATAGACAAAATATTGAAATAGTTTATGATAAAGATAGGTTTCAAAATTTAACAAGGAAACCTACATATAAAAGAACTACTAGATTTAGTGATGAACTATGTGCTGTACATTTACGTCGAATTAGCGTAAAACATGATAAGTTTAATTTTATTGGTTTCACTATATTAGAATTAGCTAAACTATTTATGTATAGATTTATATATGATTATTTAGCACCTGCTTATGGCAAAAACTATAAATTACACTTTACAGATACCGATTCTGTTTTCTTAGAATTAACAATACCGTATAATTCTACACTTGATGAAGAAATAGATAAAATAAAAGATATCATTCATCCTTCTGATTTATGTAAAGTAAAAGATGAATTAGAAGGAAATGAAGATTTCATAACAGAAGCTATATTTTTAAAATCTAAATGTTACTGTTATGATACAACTAATAATATTAAAACACATAAAACATTAAAAGGAATTTCAAAGGCATCAGTGGCTAATCAAATAACATTTCAAGATTATAAAAATGTATTATTTAATAATGAAATAAAAACAGCATGTAATTATAGACTTAATTCAAAAAAACATAACATGTATTTAAAAGAAGAACATAAATTAGCATTAGATCCATTTGATGATAAAAGAAAAATTTTACCTGATGGAATAACTACTGAACCTTTTTAATTTTCTAATTTCTAAGATAGACAAATTTGATATATATATAAAATAAAAAAAATATTGTAACACTATATTTGTATATTTTTATCACTCCGCGAAAATATTTTCGATAACTCTTTCATGAATTTTTTTATCAATATTAATTGTAATGAAGCCATAATCTTTTGACCAAGCATTATTACACGATTGTTTAAATTCATCTTTATTTCTTACGCATAAATCTCTTAACAAATCACTTAAGTTTCTTGCATTTATTTCAAATAGTATAAATATATTTGCATTCTTTCTAATAACACTTCCGTCTAATGAATACATACTTTGTGTTAAATAAAATACACTACAGTTATTATGTCTACCTCTTGTGAAATAATTTCTCTGAACTGACTGATTTCTATCATTAACACAATCATCAAAAATTACACAATGTTTCATTGTTTTATCTAGTTTACTAGGATCTTGCATATTACCACTATCATCTATTAATTGTATCTTTATATGGTTATTTTTATTAGATTCTACTAACTGATTATTTTTTGCTGCTTCTTCACACCACGAACTTATTTCTTCTTCATCTTCAGATTTTTCATATTCTTTGAATAATGAAGCAATTGCTGTTTTTTTAAGATTATTTTCAAATCCATATTTTAAAAATTGATAGACGGGTTGTTCTGCCGTTGTTGTATAAATTATAAGATTGTTATAATCCAAAAAATTTGGAGTCGTTAAAATTTTAAATAATATATACGTTTTTACGCAACCTGATCTTCCACAAATAACTGACAAAACTTTATTAGATAAATTTGGATGATGATTAAATTTAAGTTTTTTTTTATTTAATGGTAGCACTTCACTCATTTTTTAATAAAAAAATTTATTTTTATTTTATTTTTGTTTTTAAAGAAGAAGAAGAAAATTAAACTTCTCTAGCTTCGCGTGGGAGTTTATACCTCTCGAACCAAAAGATCTATCATAATCTCTTCACCTCCAAAATTTATTTCTTGTCCTTTCTCATCAGTGATTCTAATGCCAATGTTGTTAATAGTTTTTCTTGTAATAGGAAAATATATTAATGTTTGTGGAATTACATTTAATCTTTAACCAATGGGTACAGTAAAAGCTGGAAAACTGAATATTAAATTTGATAATTTACCATTTATATATCCTCCTTCAATAATGTCACAATGTACAACAATTGAATTTATTTCAGTTATTTTTGGAATCTTCTCACCTAAATGATAACCTTGACTATAGGTTTGTTTATTAAATCCTAATAGCTTTGACAATGATCTATCATGATTAAAATCAACTTGATGATTTTCGTCTAAAGTAAGAGAAAATTTATTAACTGCCGGTTCAACTGCAAAATGTAATTGTTTCTTATCTTTAAATGATATACCTAAATGTCTCTTAATTTCATTTGATATTGTTTCAACTTCGTAAGAACCAGGAAGAAAAGTTAGTATTTTCCATGTTTTGCCTTTATCAGTAGAATATCTAAATTGATCATTCACATCTTTGATAACGTTTTGAATAGTGTTAAATGTAGAGAAACTAGTCAATGCAATTTGATAATTTTTATTTTGTTCCAAATGTAGAATGGGTTCTAAATTACAAGTGTGTGATGAAGTAGTTGTTATAATTTTTAACGTCGTACTAAATTTTGATGAACCCAAAATCTCTGTCAAATTTTCTAAATGATTATTAATTTTGTCTAAATCTGCTGAACACATTTTTTAGTTAAAATTTTAAATAAATATTTTTTTATGAAATATTTTTTTTATAAAAAATTAAAAACAACAACATATTTCAGCTACGGGCGAAGCCCTTAAAGACATCAGAGATGACCGGTTATACTTTTATAATCCTCTTCATTTAGAATCTTCTTTTCTAACAGTCTTTTCAATATAGCATGAATTTCATTGAAACTAGAATTATGTCCTTCTTTTATTGCAGATATTAAAATATTTAATCTATTTAGTAATTCTTGTGGATCATCTGGTAAAAATACAGTTGTTTCAGTTTTCTGTTTTTCAGATAAACCTTTCCCTACTTTAACTCCCGTTGATAATAAATTTTCTAATTGTTTATAACGTCTAAGAGATTTTACTGCACCAACTCTGTCTAACATAGCTTTATATTTTATGAGATCTTCTACAGCATAATTATTTAAATCTGCTCCTCTTAAAAGATTAACAAAATTTCTATCTAAATTAAAAGGAGATTTATCTGGTGAAAAAATTATACCTCGAAAAGGTTGTGGAAATATTTCTTTTTGTCCGAGATAAAATCTAGGTATTGTTTTTCCATCTATAAATGAGATAGAATGTTCAAATTGCATAGATTTTGGTAATTTCTTATTAATGTTTGATTCTAGTAATCCATAGTCATCTAATATAGTTTTGTGCTTTGGATCTGTTATATCAATTTGTTTATCATTATTTGTACTTTCTTTTTCAAGAGTTTTAAATGGTTTCATAGTTTTCTCAAAATCAGTTTTTACTTGCTCGGTTTGCTGCATTTTTTCAAACATATCAGATTGAATACCAGCTTTTATCATTCTATGTTGAAGATGATTTTCTTTCATAATATTTCTTTGTTTTATTAACTCTTCTAATTGTTTTATTCTTTTAAAATTATCAGCTTTAATTTTATCCATTTTTAAAATATAATATTTGAATTTTGTGGTAACATTGGAATACAGCAAAAACATTTTACTGAACAAATTATTTTTTTATTGCTTTGTTGTTTGACATCTTTTCGTTTAAAGTTTTCTCGGTTAAAGTTTTCTCGTTTTAAGTTTTGTTTAATAAAGTTTTGTTTAATAAAGTTTTGCTTAAATTTTCGCTTAAAGTTTTTAGCTCTTCTAAAAAAAATTTGTCATTTTCTTCATTAGAAATTTTAGCATCACTAGAAATTTTGCCATCCTTTTTATTTTTATCATCAACTTTTTCTGTCTGTGATTGAAATGATATTTGATTTACTTCATTAGCTATTTGATCAAATTTTTCAATCTCATCTAACGTAATAACATTATCATCACATACTCTTTGAAAGTAGTAATGTAGTTTATCATAGACTTCTTTAATATGTAAATGCTTAGTTTTTAATGATTTTCGTTTCTTAGTTATTAAAGATTTATCTAACATTGTAACAAGTGAAGTTGCAAAAACACCCGTACCTGTTAAAGCTGTAGCAACTACTGGAATTACTAAAACACCTGAAGATATAACAATTGTCAAAGCACCTAAACTTATTGTTAAGAATATGCCAATTCCTTGTGTTACATTCTTAACTTTAGTCCATCTCTTTCTTAATTTTTTATAATGCTCTAATCTTAATAATAATTGAGATTCCTTATCTTTCATATACCTAACTCTATCTTTGTGTTTTTCTTTATTCATTTTTTCAATGTTAATCTTTTCAATGTCCATTAAAGTAGAACTACGTTCATATGATAACGAAGGATATATTCTTGCGGTTTCTTCCATTTCTGAAGCTCCTTCCACTTTTGTTTCATCCACTTTTGTTTCTTCCATTTTTAAAGAAATATTATTAGTCACATGATATATTTTAAAAACCTGAAAGATGGATAAAATTCATGAATTTGAAATTCTCAACTTTTATGATTTTCGGTGTCCTAGAACGGTCATGATTTTGGCGGGGGTGAAAATTGTAATTCTCAAATTTTGAGATTCTTAACTTTTATGATTTTTTCGGTGTCCTGGAACGGTCATGATTTAAGCGAGGGTGAAAATCGAACCGAAGGTTCTAGGGCTTCGCCCGATTGTAATTCTCAAATTTTGAGATTTTGAAAAATTTGAAAAATTGGGTATTTTTAAAAACGCCCAAATTTGTGAATTTAGGTCTTCATAACCTGAAAAAGGGTTCAAATTCATGAATTTATGTCGTTTTTAAAAAGTACCATTTTTGAAAAATGGTACTTTTTGAATGGACTAAATTCATGTATTTAGGTCTTAAAAACCTGAAAAAGGGTTCAAATTCATGAATTTATGTCGTTTTTAAAGATACTATTTTTTTGAATTTTAGGTGTCCTGGAACGGTCTAAATTCATGAATTTAGGTCTTAAAAACCTGAAAAAGGGTCTAAATTCATGAATTTATGTCGTTTTTAAAGATACTATTTTTTTGAATTTTATGGTGGCCTGGAACGGTCTTTTGCCCATTACTGGTGATTTCGAATTAATCACAATTCTAGTAAACCGAAGCAGATAAACAAAGTATTTAATTCTCTGCTTGAAAGACTCTGAGTGAAGTTGAACTTAATCAGGCATCCACATGCCTGATTAGTTCTTTAATATATGCAAGATGTCTAAAATAACTGACGAATTTTGGAGACCTCATATTCATATCACGAAGTTATGAAAGCATGAGATCGAGCATGAAAGTAATCACTGCATTCAGAGCAAGAATTTATTCTCCTGCGAACACATCATGAGTTGTCAGTAGGAAAATATCATAGATATATGAAGCCAACTAAATAATTTCATTTTACACGGGTTGTCGATTAATCCTTTATTGCGGGCTGTGACACTGCTTTCAAAAATGTGTCGCTTATTTATTCGAATAAAATTTGAATTCAGATTCTATTTAAGAAGTCAATTTAGAATACTTTTGATTCGAATCAATTCCATACATTTGATTTTAAATTTGAATTTGATGCTAATGATAATAATCGTTGCCTTATTCAGCACTTAAAATAGAAATTCAGAAGTGGCAAGACACTTGAAAGATGATCTAAGAGAACATCTAGAGGTCACTAAAACTCATGCAAATCTCAGAAATGAATCTTGGAAGCGTGGAGTTTTCGTTTTTACTTTCCTGTGCATAGAGTAAGTATATTAGATAGAATAGCAACTCAGCATTCATTAAATTCCCAATGTGCATGCAGTTTCGATATTATTAAATGAACATTAAAATTATTATTTTTAAAAAAATATATAAAATAAAAAATTCAAAATTATTAAATTAACATTCAATGAACATGAGTCGAGAGCAGGTACCACCTGTGAGATATGCAAATTTTTCACTTTTATGTGTTTTTTGTCATGATGTACATGAATTTGACTGATTATGATAGCAATACAGGATAGGGAATAGTATCCCACAAATACTGCGTGTCATGACAACTTGGAGAGGCAATACAGTTTGTTGAATTAGCAATTCGATGGGTTACTGAAAGCTCAGCTTTATTACAATAAGATTATTTTCTTTAGCGTGATCACATCACAAACTACTTGCCACTGAAAGAGCAAAACCATAAAAAAGTTCAAAGAAACTGATCACAATGAACTTAAAAATATGTGTACGCATTACTGTTCGGATTCGAGAAATGACGCCTTGTGAATCATTAAAATCATGCCGCTGGAAATTGAATTAACAACATGACATCTCAGCCAAGAAGATCTCCAATTTTCCTTGAAGACTTGCAGGGACTTGCATTACAATGCAGCTCATGAAATTTCCTTGTTCATCAACTTAATTAAGATGCTTCCTAGCAAATATTCATTCCTTTTGACATCCAACTTGCTTCACACTCACTGCTTATAAAGGGTTTTCATGTCGGTGGTATATAAATTTGCAATTATTGAGCTTTTTAAAAACTTCTCAAATAATATTTATGGACCACAGGAACGTGATCTCCGCAAAAAACCGAATCTTTTCATATAAGAATTTTCACTGTTTGCAGATACTTTATGAGTCGACACTTATACAGTTTCGATTTTATTACATGAACTCGAGGTGAACACAGTTGGAATTGCTTCAAAATGTGAGACATGCAGAGTTTTAGGTTTTTGCAGTTTTGAAAAATTTACCACGGAATTGACTGATCATGGTTGTAATGCAGAAGGAATGATAGTATTTTACAGATCCTACGTGTCATAGCAGCCTTGGAGAGGTGATATTTATTAAATTAGCAATTCGGTGGTTGCTATTACTTACATGCTCAACCTCAAGAGAATTTTCTAAAGCCTGATCATATCACAGGCAACCTGCCACTGGTAGAGCAAAATAGCATGATCAAATACAATGATCTCAATTAACTTAAAAAGATGTAAGTGTGTCCATATATTCATATTCAAGAAATGAAACATAATTTTAATGAATCATCAATTCATGTACCGATACCACCTTGCCTTTTAATATTGGCATCGTAATACTGTGCGACTATTCACGCGGTACAGAACCTGCTGTCACAATGCCATTGAACAGCGATGATCACAAATGTGCACCTTGCCCTCCTAGCAGCTTCCAAACCTCCGTTGATATGTCAGCTAGTCCCGTTGACTTGCCATGACTTCATTCGACGTGATTTCAGGCACTGGTCCAGCTACTGGTTCTGCACTTTCAATCCGTGTAGGCATGCGAAGTGTTCGCTCTATCGGCTATGCATCTCTGGTGGGTCATTTAAGACTCGCTGTTGGAGTGGAACTGGGTGTCTTTCAGGTTTGTGATCTGTCCGAAATCTTGGGTTGCATGATGGTGGTATTTCCCTAGCCAATACACCTTGCTTGCTCCTTCTCCAGGGTTAAGCTCCTCATGCAAGTCGGCACAATGATAAGCTTTCGCTGCTTTATATCGCGCAAAGTCATCAGCCATTCGCAATGGTCTCCATACTTCTCCTAAATGTATGCAGAAATATGATTGAGTTTCATAATAAACAATTTTTTCATGCAAGACCAAAGTTTTTTCGATGCAAGCATTTTAAATCATCATTTAAATCAGCATTTTCGTCATGTGAAGGCCTTCGCGAACAATGTGTTCATGCTAGAGAGAGGTCCTATCAATTTGATTAATATTGTTATTATTTTTCTGAAATGATAACCATCATGAACGTAGGATACGTGGCAATTGGAAGCATCAATATACGTTTTGTCATGATAAGTCTTCTCCGTTAGATGTTGGATGACAATAGTTTGCTAGCATCGTTGCTTTTACAGAAGACAAACCATTTTGAGTAACTTGACTAGAATGCTCTTCATGAATGAACCTGCAAACGTCAAATTTAGTATGAGGAAAACATGTATGATGCAGATGAGGAACCGTCAAATCGTAAGCATTATGCATCTGCTCACAAATTAGGGCACTTGCCTCAACCTCGAACGTTACCAGGCTATGGTTGTCCCAACCTTTGGGTTGAGAAGGGTACAGTAAAAGAGAAGTAATAGGCTAAATGCTTACGCTGGTTGTGCTGATCTATTCATGAAAATCAACATATACTAGATCACATGTTGTCCTTTCAGGTTTCTTGTTTCAAATGCATATTCCTTTGTACCTTCTTTATGTTTCAGAGTGGATATCAGCAAGCAGCACTGATGATTATATATTGTTCTGTGGATGTGAACCTCCTTTCAAGTGGCGACTTTTTGCCCTATATTGGAGACTCTTCAGCACTCAATACGTGATCCTTGCGATAACTGCGATTGTTTAAGGATATATCCAAGGAGAGATAATGTGATTATATCCTTTAAGAGAAGGGTATGAGTTTTTACCGCAACTAATCAACCTCTAGTTGGTCAAGTGAAGTTGCCAGCAAAGAATTTGTTTATGTAAGGAAGAGGACTTTTCTGTGTAACTTTTGTTTTGAATAATTTTTCACGAAAAGCATATTAGAGACCAGTCCTATCAGTGCAAATATTGTTACTATTCTTTCTTTCTGAAACAGCTTAGAGACTACCACGAAAAGGTATTCATATCAGTGTAGTTATTGTTCTATACCTTTGTTCCGAAATCGCTGTTTAGTTCTACACGAAAAAAGTGTTCATATGAGAGAGAGAAGTCGTATCAATGTAAATTTTGTCCTGAATATTCCTCTTCTAGAAAAAGTCAGGTACGCCGTGAAAAAACTTGTCGACGTCAAATGACTTGCGAGCAAAAAATTGGTCATTCTGTTGAAGAACCGTCAAATCATGACAATTCTGAATCTGCTCCAAAAATGAAAAGTGACGGAAACCGAGAGACTGAAGATCTTCGGAAACTCATTGAATTGATCTGAAAGGCAGATCCTAACACACATCGGAAATGTAAACCCAACGGGACGAGGAATGTCGAGGAGAATACGGAAGTGAAGTCGAGACATGCAGCTGGTGCTTGAAAATCTACAATCGCCTAACAGATAGGACTGATCCAGTTTGTATTAAGAACGAGTATGAAACTCCTTCACTCTGTGAGACGATTGTGACGTGTTATACTCACAGAGTTGAAGCAGAATTAGTGTCCTGATTTGATGACCGGGAATTGTAATGATGCCTACATCGCAGTGTAATGCGTGCAATATGTTGCCTATATTGTCATCAAAATGATGATTTTTGCAGGCAAGGTTATTTTTTAATTTAATTTTACATTTGAGCGTGCGCATGCTGTATAAAGTACCTGCACTTGTGAAATTCGGTTATCCGGATTTGTTGCCATGAGACATCATTGCTTGCGAATGCGTCAATACATGCAGATTGCTTTGAATGGAATGATGTACTTTTCCATTTTCACATTGGAGAATTGATGAAGTCTGGGGACTGGTGTTTTTTGTGTTGGAATACAAATATCCATATAATATATATCCAATAATATTATGCTGAAGGCAGTATAATCCATTTAGCGATCACACTGATAGAACTCGCCTTGAGCGAACATGTCGGAGAGGGCCAGCAGAATTTATATGCAATATTCAGGACATCGAGGTCGTCGGTGCAAGCTAGGTTATAACGAGTACTCCTGCTATAGGGAGCTAGCTTGTCTATCCCTACTACCTACTAATTGTTAAGAATAGGTATTTGATGTTATAGTGTCTACTCATCAAATTTCATACTTATGATATCTACGATTTTAAAGATCATCAATAACCAGTGAATTACCACTCAGTTTTTGATTCCTATTTTTATCGTTTAAAAGTATCCCAAAGCATATAATTTCGGTGTCAAGTCACTTCGACCCCCTGACATTCGACCCCATAAATTAAGTCTTCTTAATTGACCTCATATAATGGGGTTATCAAATCCACGCTTCTGCATAGTGCGTAATTGGCTACAGATATAGATAAATTGATGAGCTCTGTTCAATTTCCTGCCTATTAGCTGGCTGTTACAAGCTCAATCTGTCTGTTTCATCGATTTTAACATCTATCAAAGATTTTAAATTCTGCGTGTTGTGGGTTATTGTTCCTAATGGATATTTCGGTTGCAATTTGCATTCATTAGTTAAAGTAAGGCTCGTAGGGGTCTATTCTGCCTATCTGAAGTGGATTCACTCAGTGATAATCAATTTATGGGTAATAATTAATTTATGGGGTCGAAATGTCAGGGGGTCGAAGTGACTAGTAACCATAATTTCTATGGTATTTCTCATCCTATTTAGTCGGTTATTCACGCGGAGATACAAACATCAGTAAATTTATCATTCATTTGACCGTCGACATTATGGAGTTATGATTTCACTAAATCATGGGTGATCTTTTCTATAGATACTCGCATTTTGGTGTGCTTGTAACGTAAACTTGTGGTTTTTTATTTGGGTAACACACGCTGCGTTTTCTTTATTCATGCATCTAAAGGGTCGTGCACATATTACGTGATATGTATGCATGTTAGTCACATGAATCTTTCATGAGTGAATATACATAACATAATGATGGGTGGAATCATGTCGGATTTCGACGGTACTCGAAGAGTTGCATCAGCAAAATCCTAGCCTTTTGGGACATTCACTTTCAAGATAATCATTGGCAGAGCATTTTTGTTCAATTGAGCTCTGTTTTATATCTATTATTTCATTTACCCCACACTTTGTTTTCAACATGCCGAATTAATTAAATGAACCCTAAAAATCGGGCATATGCCTATAGTTGCGTGACGTTGAGAGAAGTTAGTGATGAAAATCGAAATTTTGAAATTTCTTTCGGTGATTGATGTTCTTGTCCAAAATCTTTGCTTTGCAGACTTATTTGCAGAGAAAGTGCGACTGAAAAAGCTTTCTGTAAACCTAGGTAGGCCACACTCTATAAATAATAATCGAGCGAGTGGGTGGCACAGTGGTTACTGTCTCTGGCTATGGTCCAGACGTGCCTGGGTTCGAACCCGCTCCCAGTCACTTATTAATTTCGGCCGGGTGTGTGGCTAGCACCTGTAATCCAGCTACCTGGAGGTCTAATAAAGTGGTAACGTGAAGGCTGCATTAATAACTATATATAGGGACCTAAGTAGGGACTACTAGCACCAAATAACCCATAAGTGCCATACCGGGAGTTCGAAGTGGTGAACTCCTTAATCTCGCTATGCCCGCCCAATACCCAATGAAGAATGGAGAATCAATCAATTGTCATACCGGAACAGGCGTCGCCCGGGTTACCAAGGCCTGCGTTGAATGTTGGGAATCCAGGACGTTCAAGCGGAAGGGCTACTGGAGAGAACGAACATTGCAAACGTCAGAGAAGAAAATGGTCACATGCCGACAACGCCCATGTAATTGAGTGCTACTACAAGAGTCGTCCGGACGAAAGGGGATATCGCAAGCGTATGCACGATATATGGAAACAAATGCACCCAGAAACGACTATGACAGAGCAAGGCCTCTTGAATCAAAAGCGATCGATTGTGAAGAATAATCTGCTGACAAACATGGAAATACAAGAGATAGCAAACCAAGTATCACAACCAACTGTGGGAAACAATGAAGTTGAAGATGACAATGATAGCATGCCTTCCAGTCAAGACGATGATGAAGTGACGACACAAGAGCCGAACCACGAAATCTCAGAGAGACCGTTAACTGATGAAGAACAGCAATTAAAACAAAGAATTGTGGAATACATGGAGAAGTACGCAACCTTCGAGAATCGAGTGAACATCCGGAAGATTCGTGTCAACAAGGAAACTATAAAGCTGATAGAACAAGCCGAGGTGGTGACGAGAAGCATTCCGACACATGACATCACCGGAGTCAACACCCTGATATACTCAGCTGCCAAAGCTATAGAGGAGAGAGTATACTCGGAGAACGATACTCGAAATGGACGCATTCCACCATGGAAACGTCGGTTGCAGAAACAAATTGAAGCTCTAAGAAGAGAAGTCAGTCAACTTAAGTCGCATATGGACAGCAATGGAAGACTGCCTCATTACATGATTCGAAAATATGACATGAACATAAGAGATATTGATGAAGTGTATGAGGATGCGAAGCAGCGCCTGATAGCAATCAGTCATAGACTAAAGAGATACGAAGATCGAAATAAACAATTCAAAATCAACAAGTTATTCTAACAAAATCCGAAGAGAGTATATCGAAAATTGAGAGGGCAAGAAGCGAATGAAGAAAAAGTAGATGACAAGAGTGAAGTAATACAATACTGGAAAAACATCTGGGAATCCGAAGCTCAGCACAATGAAACCGCAGACTGGTTAGATGCTGTTGAAGAAAAATGTGAGAGCATACCAAGTCAGGATTCTGTAACGATATCGGAAGCCGATACACACTACAAATTGACAAGCATGGCAAATTGGAAAGCACCAGGCCCCGACAAAATACAAGCATTCTGGTTGAAGAAACTGAAGAGTATACATGCAAGGTTAACAGCACACTAAAATGAATTCCTAGGGATCCCAAGTTCCATACCAGAATGGATGGTCACTGGAAGAACTGTGCTGATACGAAAAGACGAAAGCAAACCACCTCGCCCCGACAACTTCAGGCCAATTACCTGCCTCCCAACTATGTGGAAGTTATTCAGCGGGATCATCGCGAGCAAGATTAACCGGCATATCGAATCAAACAGTGTAATGCATCACGAACAGAAGGGATGTAGACCCAAGTGCAGAGGGACCAAAGAACAGCTGGCCATAGATCGAACGATCACAAGTGAAAGCAAGAAGAGGAAGAAGAACCTATCCATGGCCTGGATCGACTATCGCAAAGCATTCGACTCCATCCCGCACTCCTGGATAGTCAAATGCTTGGACATGTACAAGGTCGATAGAGCTGTACAAGAAGTAATTGCCGTATCAATGACCATCTGGAAGACAAGGTTGACACAAGACAATGACGACATCGGAGTGGTGAAGATCAAGATAGGCATCTTTCAAGGTGATTAACCCTTATCGGTATACGCCGTCACATTTTGTTGCAAAGAATTCTTAAATAGCGATATCTTTGTTAATAATTGCTAAATATATTTTTCCTCTTGTGACGATGAAGAAATGTTAACAATAAAGGTTCCCTGCGCTGATAAATTTTAATCCGTTGTTTAAATCATGGCTCAGTTGCAAAAACACCTTCATCGGTATAAGTGTCACGTTTTGTTGCATTCACAAAGGTCACCGATCTTGTCCTACTGCAGTCATCGTAATGACCGCAATATCGCTATTAATCTCTTTATATATAGTTAGCGATGGTTGATTACTTGCCTTCCAAAGTTACCTCTTGATTACTCATTGCCATCTTCCCATGGGCGTATCAATAAACACACGCAGCTATACATTTGAGAATACGGGAGAGATTATCTACACCGGAAAGAAAGACAACAAAGTTCACAGAAATCTCGGAAAAGATGTAGTGATGGAATTGTGCGTACCAGTGTAATGGATCTCGTCGAGATATTGTGACAGATAATTATTTCACCAGTCATTCTCTCGATACTTCACTCCTCGAGAAAGATTTAACGTTGCTCGGGACCGTGAGGCTAAACAGAAGAGAAATTCCCCCACAATTGAAAAGTAAGGATCGCCAGTCTAATTCTTCAGTTTTCGTTCATGATCACGAAAACAAGATTGTTATATGGTTTCCTACTGTCCGAAGAAGAACCGAAACGTTGTGTTGCTAAGCTCATCTCACTCTGGCAATGAAATTGTTCCGGAATCGTCAATGAAACCACGAATGATAATCGACTACAACTTCGGGAAGGAGTGGACCAGTTCGATGAGAACATTGAGGAATTTACATGCAGGAGAACAGTTCGTTGGCCGTTACTTCTTTTTTATAATATGCTTGATGTGTCGGCTTTCAACGCTTTTCTCATAATGAAACACGGCGGTTATCCAAACTCTCGGCGACATTTCATGAAACAGTTGAGTTTGATGTTGGCCAAACCATATGCAGAAACGAGACACAAGAAAAACCGTAACTTGCCGCGTGCTACGAAACATGCCGCAGAGATCTTGGGGTTTACGCAACCAGCAACTTCTCTTCCTTTGACCACTCTTCAATCAAAATTTGGCCGTTGTAAAGTGTGCTAATCAGTGTCTCGATCGCTCGTCATGTGATCTCTGTCAAAACTTCGTGTGTCCTCGTCATCGCAGAGTAGCGAAGCTCACAAAGTGCTTATACTGTTGAGAATCTGAGCTGTAGCCTACGATGTGTATTGTAGAATTGAATGAAAATAACCTTGAATATTTTGTGTACGCAGCTGTTTTTTTAATGTACAATTCCATATTATTTGAGCATGCACATGCAAGCAGATATAAACATTAAGGAAGTTGAAAGTTGTTGCCTTTTCTGCGTATCGGATTAATCGCATTTATACTGTAATCGATTCAAATTGTAGGCCTATATAATGTTTTATTTCAGTTAGTGACCAGTTCTGTATGTTCCACTTTCAATTACCTAAAAGTCTTCAGAACAAAAACATCGAATCTCTTGAGAAAAATGTAATAGATAGAGATGAAAAATCATTGGATCCAATCATCCATGCATTTAGAAGACATTTGCAACAAAATGTGACACTTATACCGATGAGGGTGTTCCAAAGTTGCATACCGATAAGGGTTAATTGTCCCCGCTGATATTCTGCCTAACGATGAACCCCCTCAGCAATATCCTAGGTCAGATGCAACAAGCCTACAAGCTAACTACAGGGCATCAAGTGAACCACCTCCTCTACATGGACGATCTGAAGTTATACGGAAGAACAGAGAATGACATCAACGCGCTAATCAATAAAGTAAAGACCTTCAGTGATGATATCAACATGCAGTTTGGAATCGACAAATGCGCACGCCTTATCATCCACAGAGGCCAAACAATACACACGGATGGATTCGAAACAGACGGGAGTATCATACAGGACGTGAATGAAGAAGACGGATACAAGTATCTTGGAATCCCACAGCACCACACCAACCTCGATGACGCAGCAAAGGCGCAAGCAATCGCCGAATACAAGAAAAGGCTGAAGAATGTCATGAAATCAAAGCTATACGCAATGCACAAGATTGAAGCAATCAACGCGTTCGCAGTGCCCGTCATCAGCTACACAGGGGGAGTGGTAAAATGGAGAGTCCAAGAACTTGATGAACTGAACCACAAGACTCGCAAGATCATGAATATGTACGGTGGACTGCACCCAAGAGCAGACGTGGATCGCCACTACTTGCCGCGGGATCGGGGAGGAAGAGGCTTGAAGAACTTGACCGACATAGTGGAACAAGAAACCCGAAGTCTAACAGAACACCTCCACAATGTTGCTGATGACCCACTGCTGGCGGTGGCTCAAGCAAGTGATCTGTAAGACAATGTGTTCTTGTCTTATGATACATCTTGACTGGGAGGTCATTTTGCTGCAGCACCCTGTTGATGTTCCTGTTCAGCTGGTCGGAAACGTACGGCATCTTCAGGAAAATAGGGTCTTCAATGCGCTTTATGGTTTTTCTCTTTCTCTTGAAGTTCGGCTTCACAGGAACGATTTGCTGAGCCACATTACAAGGATAGCCGTTGCTCTTCAGAATATTTTTGAAGTCATTAAGATTGGAGGCGAGGTCTCTACTATCTATACATCTTTCTCTAATGCGATCCACCTCGTTTCGGATGATATTCCTTTTCGTTTGTGAAGGTAGGGCCGAGTCACAATGCACAAACAAAGGTTTCTTTGCTCTTTTCTTGTAGAAGTTGAAAGTAGCCTTGCCCTCGTCTGTTATTGAGAATTCAAAGTCCAGAAGATTCAGGGTTGTGCCGTTGTTGATAGGATGCTCGATTTCAAATTTAATGTTCGGATGTTGTTGATTCATAAACTCCAATATTTTCATAGCCGCACCTTCGTCTGTGGTGATAATACAAATATCATCAATATAGCGCTTATATAATGCTATAGGCATACTTCTCACAGGAAGACATTCCAATCTATGCATGAATAATATTGCCACGATTCCTGACACACTGTTACCCATCGGTGTTGTTTGACTGACTCTATGGCATTTTCCACAGGTATTGATGTATAGAGTGCCGACACGTCTAGGCTGAAAGGATATGAGTTCTCTTGTAGCGTAGAGTTGTGCAACTTGGATATTTCGTCCATTAGTTGAGTGCTATTCCTGAGGTGGGAGGGTACAGAATCCAACAGGGGGCTCAGAACAGTTTTGAGGAGGAAAGCTAATTTCTTTGTAGGTCCTTGGCAGTTGGATACTATCGGCCTGATCTTCATGGTGGTACCTTCTTTGTGAGTCTTTATCAGATGATAAAAACGTGGGAACTTGGAGTTGTGACTCATGTAGGTGGAAGTTATTCTTCTAGGGAGATTACAAGCAGAAGATACTTCCTTCCAGGCACCATTTAACTTCGATTCGATAGTGGACATGCTTATCTTATCCACGGGTTCATAAATGGTAGAGTCTGCTAGATGCTCAAACCCCGCTCGTACATAGACATCTTCTTCCACAGCACAGAATTCTCCTCCTTTGTCACTGGGTTGAAGGACTATGGGCTTGTTCTGCAACTTCTTGATTACTGTGAATTCTTGCTTTGTGAGGTTTTGGAATCTTCTTTGCGAATTCTTTGCAGAGTCAATCAGCTTGGCAATCTCCACTTGACATCTACGAATCTTTGTTTCAGTGTCAATGTCAGCTGGAGGAGGCAGACAAACATATTGTGTTTCAGGAAATTTAGGGATTGACTGTTCTTGTTGCAGATTTGCTTGGGAGTCGTCTGTGGCCCGTGTAGCTTTATTCTTCCTGTATTCTCGCCATCTCATTTGGTAACCCATTCGGCAGAGTTGAACGTGCACGTCTTGTAGTACTTTGTCCGACAAATCTTCCTTGATAGCAAATTTGGGACCATTGGCTAGCAGGTTGACTTCTTCTGGTTCCAGAGTGCCAGTCAGATCGGTTACTCTGGATTCGATGTGGTCATCCCCAGCAGCCTGATCATCAATAATGTGCTCGCGACGCTCGCGAGTCATAGCTGCCACTTTCCGCTGTAAGTGACGTTGATGGGAAGACAACACGTGTACAAGACGTGCACGTTCAACTCTGCCGAATAGGTTACCAAATGAGATGGCGAGAATACAGGAAGAATAAAGCTACACGGGCCACAGACGACTCCCAAGCAAATCTGCAACAAGAACAGTCAATCCCTAAATTTCCTGAAACACAATATGTTTGTGTGCCTCCTCCAGCTGACATTGACACTGAAACAAAGATTCGTGTCAAGTGGAGATTGCCAAGCTGATTGACTCTGCAAAGAATTCGCAAAGAAGATTCCAAAACCTCACAAAGCAAGAATTCACAGTAATCAAGAAGTTGCAGAACAAGCCCATAGTCCTTCAACCCAGTGACAAAGGAGGAGAATTCTGTGCTGTGGAAGAAGATGTCTATGTACGAGCGGGGTTTGAGCATCTAGCAGACTCTACCATTTATGAACCCGTGGATAAGATAAGCATGTCCACTATCGAATCGAAGTTAAATGGTGCCTGGAAGGAAGTATCTTCTGCTTGTAATCTCCCTAGAAGAATAACTTCCACCTACATGAGTCACAACTCCAAGTTCCCACGTTTTTATCATCTGATAAAGACTCACAAAGAAGGTACCACCATGAAGATCAGGCCGATAGTATCCAACTGCCAAGGACCTACAAAGAAATTAGCTTTCCTCCTCAAAACTGTTCTGAGCCCCCTGTTGGATTCTGTACCCTCCCACCTCAGGAATAGCACTCAACTAATGGACGAAATATCCAAGTTGCACAACTCTACGCTACAAGAGAACTCATATCCTTTCAGCCTAGACGTGTCGGCACTCTATACATCAATACCTGTGGAAAATGCCATAGAGTCAGTCAAACAACACATTGAGGAAAACAAGGATATACGAGTACAATTGAGGTCGGACCATGTCAGCCATCTCCTACATATAGTGCTCACCAGCACTTATTTCAAATTTGAAGGTAAAATCTTTCGTCAGATCAGTGGATTGTCGATGGGTAACAGTGTGTCAGGAATCGTGGCAATATTATTCATGCATAGATTGGAATGTCTTCCTGTGAGAAGTATGCCTATAGCATTATATAAGCGCTATATTGATGATATTTGTATTATCACCACAGACGAAGGTGCGGCTATGAAAATATTGGAGTTTATGAATCAACAACATCCGAACATTAAATTTGAAATCGAGCATCCTATCAACAACGGCACAACCCTGAATCTTCTGGACTTTGAATTCTCAATAACAGACGAGGGCAAGGCTACTTTCAACTTCTACAAGAAAAGAGCAAAGAAACCCTTGTTTGTGCATTGTGACTCGGCCCTACCTTCACAAACGAAAAGGAATATCATCCGAAACGAGGTGGATCGCATTAGAGAAAGATGTACAGATAGTAGAGACCTCGCCTCCAATCTTAATGACTTCAAAAATATTCTGAAGAGCAACGGCTATCCTTGTAATGTGGCTCAGCAAATCGTTCCTGTGAAGCCGAACTTCAAGAGAAAGAGAAAAACCATAAAGCGCATTGAAGACCCTATTTTCCTGAAGATGCCGTACGTTTCCGACCAGCTGAACAGGAACATCAACAGGGTGCTGCAGCAAAATGACCTCCCAGTCAAGATGTATCATAAGACAAGAACACTAAGAGACGTCCTCAGGAAGGAGGAAGCTGATGAATGCAAGCTGAAGAACTGTTCTGTAAAGGACTGCAAGTTGTGTCATGTCACCAATTGTGTGTACCAGATGAAGTGTAGCAACAGTGGTAAGTTGTATATTGGCAGCACTGTTCGGCCTCTCCACATCAGGGTGCGTGAACACATAAATTCGAGCAGCAGCTCAGTCTTCAAACATAAACTTACTTGTAAAAGCAGTTTTCAAACAGAAATACTTAGCCGTGAGCATCAAATGACATCGCTGAGAATACTTGAGGCTATAGAAATAAAAAAGAGGCAGCCCAGCATCAATTCCCGTCAGGAACGTGAGGAGCTGAAGGACATTGTATTTTAAACTTCCTTTTTCTTATCCTGTCATTTACCCTTTGCTGTTCATGAGTGCGCTTGCACCCATGTACTGCCGTCTCGTTGTCAGCGCCGATGTCGATCACATGACCCTCTGCTGATAAGCGGTGGTCCGCGCGCTCGCTTACATAATTCATTCCTCGTGCACTCTTGAACAAGGCGGTTGTCCGCGAAAATTTGAGAATTTTAGTAATACAGCAGCTTTGGCTATATTACACTGGTGTGTTTTTCTTTTGGATTTATGAGAAAATGCTGCTAAGGGATAATTTCAACTTGATAAAAGTTTATCTTAATCAGTAGGTGCAAAAGTTTATTTTGCTCCAGACAGAATGACAACTTATTTGGCACATTTGGGTTACAAATCGACGGTTGGCTGACGTGGAGTCGCATGATGCTGATGCGGATAAGTTAACATTGACAACCGGTATTTTTTCGCTGGCGTTTGTATAACTTCAGTATTCGATCGTGAGCTAGTCCGATTGTTTTCGTGCCTCGATGTGGTATTTTCTATCATGAAAAATGACAAATTTACCTGATACTTGACAGAACTCAACACAAATGGAATTGGAAGAATTTGAATATATTCGATATTCATGGACGAAAAATTGCCTTGGAAGGGCATCGGAATGGATTCAATTTTCTCAGCGTCATTTCACGTGTGATGTCAAAACAAACACTCCCAAACACGGTCTTTGGCAGTAGCGTGAAGCCTCCATTGTCTAAAGTATTGAAGCGTTATTGTGAATGATCCGACTACTCAATCTATGAATTGTAGACTCTAACATCCAATAAGTCATTTCATATTGGAGATATGTGTGACATATTTCGAGGTGTTGAATGATATTGCATCTGACTACCCATTTTAAGACTTGATGGAAACTCGGAACATCCAAGAAGTCATGTCACGTTGGGGACATCTCGAGTTGTTCCTGTTTGGTTCAAATGGTGAGATACATGCTGGAACACTCCATCCCAGTGTAAAAATATTCGTAGGGCCAACCACGAGACGTTGCCGGTGTGCCAACGGCATTTTGTCCCGGTGAATCGTGGTTGGGTGAACCGCTACGCGTGTCCGCTCAGCCGACGGTGCAGGGTTGGCACACCCGACGCTTGCCTACGGTCTACCAACCCATGTTTTCTCTTGCTTTTACTCTTTCATGAATTTTTTATTCAGTATAACTGGTCATAACTGCTTCACCACTATCTGAATTACTTACCAGCACCAAAGAAGGAACTGAAAAGTCATAACTGAAAACGACCCATCTATTATATTAGAATAACATTATACATGTATAAAAATATATGCAAATATGTCATCACGGTCATCAGCTATGATTGCCCTATTCAGAACATGACAGGTTAAGTCATGGAAGAAAACTATTTACAAAAATGCACAGAAGTGTACACGGTTATCCAACACGATCAATCAGAATCCGAGTCGATCAACAGCTGTCTGTGCGGCTTCTTGTGGGCTCCACTCGCTCGCCTTTTTCGACCACCAGCGCGGTCTTTCGCTCCCTTGAGAGAAGCGATGCAAGCCTTTTCAACCTCGCGTTCGCTAATGCCACCTTCGTATAACTTCGTGAAACATTCTGAAATTAAATTAGTACTAGATAGAACTAAGAAGTATTAATATGATATAAAATGTTACGCTGAAATAAAGTAGCGAACAAAAAACATGTTTGAAATTACTGCTTAATGCTCTATCATAGTTCTGCACGACTATATTTAGAAATTCAATAACTGATCAATTTGAGAGAAAGTTTACAACAATCGCTATTCTAACAGAAAAAATATACATTTCTGTTTGTAAAAGGAATCTATGGGTAAATCAAAATGGCCATGGAAACACGTATAATTCAATGTTATTTAAACGAACAGATTTTGCAGTGACACTTCGTCATAAAACTTCAAGGGCACTGATGCAGAAAATGTTCACGAGAAGGTCTTATGCAGGAGTTCAGCCTTGAGATCAGCTTTTTGAAACGGGAGAGTGAGGTAATTGCCTTCAATGTAAAAGGAAGTTAATTTCAAATCTGAGCGGCAGCAATTGTGAACGTGACAGCGCCAACGGTTTCAGCGGAGGTTTTGAGATTAACAATTTCATAGAGGACGTAGAACGTCTATGTAGGTTGCTTCGGGAGGAGTTGGAGGAAGATAGGTGAAGAAGGGATGAGAACTTCATAAAAATTGGGGAAAATTTTGTCATACTTCATTTGGGCAGATAGATATCCTTTCTTTTAAAAAGCTACGATATGCAACATTAAATCCACTAGCAATAATACCTACTATGATCAGGTTTAACAAATCGAACAAGATACCTATCATCAATTCTGTTATCACAGTAGTATACATTTTCATCATTATTCAAATTATTGATGAAGATGAATTATCAATGAAAAAAATAGAAAAGGAGCACAAGACTGAATTAGTGAAATGGTCAATAAATTTGAATAAAAATAGTTGAGATCATTCATCTACCGTTATCAAATGTACATGTATATCGCACTTTTTTAAGAAATAATTAATGCCAACGGTTCGGATTCAGGCGTATTAGGCTTGCGCTAATACAAGATTCAATTAAAATGAATACTGCATTGAAAAAAGTAAGAGGGCGTGATTTTAGCTGTCTTCATTGAAGATACACTTTTCACTAATTCAATGTTCCTCCCATTAACAGTAACAATTAGAAGTAAAGCCGTTTGATTATCAAAAGTATCAAAATCAACATGAGACTTACCATTATATAAGGGGAGAAATACTTTCTTGAAACTAATTTGCTCATCCGTCAAATTAGAGCCAGCCCTCTGAGCCATACCGGTTCCGATAAAATTAACTTGGATTTGCATGTCAGGCGACAAAGTTTTATTTAGCATTCGTCGAACAGTTCCGGCAACTGTTTCGTCCTTACATCCCAATAGAACATTCATCTGTAAAATTAATGGACGAGAGATTACATTGTATCCATGCAAAGTATCATGATATTTATTATTATTTTATCGCTAAGCCAGAGATTGCAGTGGTTACAATTTTCGATTAACAGGTAAGAAAATACAAATTAGCCGGTTTACTGATCAGAAATGCCAAAAATCTTAGGTATGCTTCACTTCAGAGCGTGTGAGATAGCGAACATCATGGATCCATTTACATGAACGTGCATTAACAAATATTTGCTCATTAAAACAATCAAAGCAATATTCTCTATTAGCATTGTTGGGTATATACAGGATGGGCCACTATTCCCTTGCACTTTTTAAAAGCCTTGATTGTAAATGATATTCTAATTAGAAGATCTATTTTAAATTGTGATTCTAGCCTCATGCGTATGTGATACTATCTCATATTTAGGAATATGCGATGCTTATGCACATGGTTGGGAGATCTATGACATTGCATCTCTAGAAATGGTAAAATCGACTGTGATATCTTATTACTTGGATTTGGGTTTTAGAAGCTAAGAGATGCAAAGCGCTCTTTCATAGATATCTTGAAGGAATGCATATCTTTCAATGTATCAGCAAATAGGCTGCCAACTTCTCTCAACTTCAAACTTCCTTGGATATGGTTGATTCATCGCCTTACAACACGCCATTTCTCACTCAGGCTGCGGCATGGTTATCAGACCGCTCAGATAAAGCAATGCGGATGGTAAAGGACAAACTGCGAAGGACCTATGACACCGAACCTCCAAGAGGAGAGCAAATCCGAAGATGGATGGAAAAGCTTTTCGAAATAGAAAGCATGAAAGACATCCAAAGAACTGTCGTCCAAACGAGCGTAGAGATAACGCTGAAAGTATTGATGCATCAGTGGGGGACTGATAGAAACGAGGGATTTGGAAGGTTTGTGTTATGAATACAATAAAAATGTCAATTACTGCTTTATTAAAGTGCTTATTTTTAATACTACGAGTAGCTTGCTCATAATTCAGGTTGTCCAATTTCTCCTAAAAAATGCAAGGGATAAATAGTCCACCCTGAACATGTAGTTAGCAAAGATTCATTAACTACTAATGACCGAAGATTCCTCAAAATGCTGTAGGCTACTCAGACTAGATGCCACTAATTCAGGTAAATGTCCATTATTAGGATTTGACATTATACCATTTGAAGTACATGTACTTACCAGATTTTCCTTAGAAGAATCATCATTGATGAAACAGTGGTAATCACCCAAAGTACTGATGACCACCCACTTCTCCGCTGATGATGTAGACATAGTAATTGTTGTTCGACTCGTCAAGTCCTTTAACATCGAATGAACTTCTCGTAAGATGCGTTCACATTTTGATATTCGTAGTCCATTCGATAATTCCAATCGCAATCGAACGTGAGAAGTGTTGAAGTCCAAACCTGACTTCCTTTCGATCTCGTGCTGTAACAGTGTTAAATGTTGAGCACCAAAGTTGAAAGTTGACGACGCAAAACTCAAGTCAGCTGGCTCAAATGCGCCTGAATGCCTTTGAGTGCTTTCCACGTTTGGATCACTTCGAGGAGGAAGAGATAGAAGAGGAGGCGGAGGTGAGCAGGATGACGTGTTGGGAACAGGGACACGGGGGCTTGACGTTCTGACAGGAATAGGAGGTAATTGAGGTGGATTCGCTTTCTGAAATGGAAACTATAAATGAATTATTTTACTTTTGAATAATATGAATATCTTCTTTACATTGGAAGTATACCAGTTGTGTATCATAGATAATCTCCGACGCATAAAAGCTATGATTAGTGATAGATTAAACTTGGATCGATCTCGATCATTCCTGTCAGCATTAATATTATTCCATTTTTCCACTTGTTCTGGCATAAAATGTCGGCATGACTATTTCGGAAGTTATGCAATATCAACACACACCTCCGTTGCAAACGATATAATTAAATATTGAGTCGCAACCTCAGTTGAAAAATGGGAACAGACCTGAATAGCTGCTATTTCATCCTATCAGGAATCATCAGCAGACCTAGTTCACATTCCCCAACACCATCACGACTCCCTATTTAATATGCAGCCATACCCGGGAATTCAAGTGCGAAAACGCATCAATTGATTAAAAATACCATCAGTACTACTTAAAAGCGGAATGCGGTAGTCTACTGTTGAAGGTATCATCATAATAAATTCGGTGCCTGCAGAAGTCTACGGTAACTTGCTACACACCTCCGTATGTATCACATAGGATACCAGTAGTTTGAATTACAAAAAAAAACTCTAGCGACAGTGTTAGATGAAATTATTAAAAACAAGAATTGAACTGCCATGATGTAATGAACTACTTAAGTGATACACACTGACAGTTTGAATCATTATGCTTTGATTCAATGCACTGTTGCTGACATACAGTTTCCGCGGGTATACATTCGCCAAAGCGAAGTTAGCTTCCGCCTAAACGGGATGATCGGCGGAAGAAAGAAACCCTGGTAGGTGGTATGTAAAGTCTGTCTAAGTAGACTATGTATATGTAATCAAATGTCTGAAACGAAGAATCTCTCATTAGCATAAACTGATAGCACTTACATCGTAAGATGTCTTTGCCTTTCTACAAGGTATATCTGCTGTAGATTCAGTTTCGGTTTCGGTCTCCGTAAATATCCTCTGAATGTTCGTCAGTCTCTGACGGGGCCCACCTGTGTACATCTCCGGTACTACCCCACTTTCTCTAAAGATTTTCTCGATGCTCCAGTTCTTGCTCTTCAACATGATACATTGTTCTTCAGCAGCCCTCAACATTTGTGCCTCTTCGCCAACTTGCATCACAATGCCTGGGCAGTACTCACCATCGTAGGTGGCTTCAACTTGCACTGTATTACGCAGTCTGACGTCAATCAAATTATTCATTGTGAACGATTTGGTCTCTTGAACACTGCGGATGTCGAACGTTTTGTCTCTCTTAAAGAAAATGAGCAGATATTTAACCATTTCAAACTCCATCTGAAATCAAATCGATTTTTTAAGAAACATTTTGTAAAAAGTTTAGTCATTTATGATTCATGACATGAGGTTAACTGTAGTATACTTTTCAAGAAGACACATGACTGTTTACTGACCCAAATGATCTAAAATAAGTGTAAGTAAAAGCTCTACATAAAACAATCGACACTTAGGAACTCGACGCCTTCATATCATAATTTTAGGTTCATATCACATTCAAAGTTTCCGGAAAGAAGAAAGGAGATTGAGCGTAAAAATAGCATATATTTTGCATTGGGTTATTATACAAATAAAATACAAGAAAAATGAATCAACCATCATACGCTATTCACACTTTTCTATCAACACTAACCATAGGAATAACCAAGAAACGATCAGGAACATCCGTGGTTAAAATAATGCACTTTCCAACATACGGTTCGTTATGAACAAAGAGAGTTGACTTGATAAAGAAACCGATTTTAAAAGATGTAAATGAACAATACGGATAGTCGTACAAAGAATTCACATAACGTAAAACAACACCTTCTAACACTACTTTTCGATCAACTATGTTCACTAAACAAAGTTGTCCATTACTCAGAACAACACAATTATTTGGATGACAGCTGTTCACAAAAAGTTCCTCTTCCGATTGATCTATGAACAAATTAGCTATTACTGACAAGTTATTAACAGTTTGTCTGAACATATTGCGGGAACATTTTAAACGCCTCTTTAAAATATACAGATAGTTTTCAAAACAAAATGTGGACCAATCATCCAACACGCCATGATCGTGCACAAATTCAGGAATATGCCGAATAATATGACTATTATACGATGAAAATTTATTTTCATATAAAGGAGTCAACTCCGCACAGAAATTTTCTATACAGGCAATAGAATTCTCTATATATTCAACGCAGTATTGTGGAGAGCATAATGAGTACATTGAAAAATGCAAAAGCAAGAAATGTCGATAATAATCTCTATGAACTAAGTCTTTGAACAGAAATGGACCAATATACAATAGGAGGGATCTATACTCCACGGCCTTGAAGTGCTCCAACTCAGAAAGACTTCTCAATTTCCTATTGAACTCTCTTGGAAGTTCTTGACGAACAATCTCAATACGATTGTTAATCAGTTCTTTCTGATATTCAGGTACTTTACATCGAAGCCTCACTCCCTTTACTGAAGAGAAAAGGAAGGTACATAATCTTTTCATGATGCCCAAGCAAACACAATGCATGTAGTCCGGAAGAAAATCGTTCCTCAAGTCTACAAAATTTGCCTATTTCATCTGCAATTCAGTCTTATATGGCAGGCCTAGAAAAAGGATCTAACTAATAGATTTTCTTGATACTTTACATTCTAACTCGGTTCATACCTGCCGTTATGTATACAGAAGGATAGAGCTGAGTAACAAAGTTATCAAAAATTTCATGGGACCTTGTCTCTCAGAAGCATGGAAATGTCTAAAATTTGCCTATTTCATCTGCAATTCAGTCTTATATGGCAGGCCTAGAAAAAGGATCTAACTAATAGATTTTCTTGATACTTTACATTCTAACTCGGTTCATACCTGCCGTTATGTATACAGAAGGATAGAGCTGAGTAACAAAGTTATCAAAAATTTCATGGGACCTTGTCTCTCAGAAGCATGGAAATGTATAAAATTTGCCTATTTCATCTGCAATTCAGTCTTATATGGCAGGCCAACAAAAGGATCTAACAAATAGATTTTCTTGATACCTTATATTCTAACTCGGTTCATACCTGCCGTTATGTCTACGGAAGGATAGAGCTGAGTAACAAAGTTATCAAAAATTTCATGGGACCTTGTCTCTTTAAAAACATGGAAATGTATAAAATTTGCCTATTTCATCTGCAATTCAGACTTAATATAAGATATTCAGTCTTATATAACAGCTATGCTAATAACATGAATTCTGTGAGGTAACAAAAAATTCACTGTATCATAATGTTGCGAAGAAACTCAATTTAAGTAAAGATATTTAGCCAAATGGAGAGGCGAAAATATGTCAAATAGAAAATATCCTACGATTTGATATTTCTAATATTAAAACAACATCATTCTTATATATAATTATTACCTCTTGGGTGACATTTATATCTATCCCTAAGGTCAATTGGTGGATGGCTGACACAGCAAATGTCAAATTGTGCTTTGAATCGTGCAAATAATAGCTAAGTGCAATATCATTACAATATTCGTAGACAGCTTTCTCTGAACAACGCGATGGGAATAAACATCATGAAAATAGCCTGAGAAAGATCTGATTGACTGCTCTTTTTGAGGAGTAAATGTAGTTACACTTTTCAGAAGATAAATATATTGTCAAAGATATTGGGTTGTATTTCGTAAACGTGGCATTATTATTGAACAGTTAAGCTACAATCTCACACTAAATTGATGATTATTACTTCAAGCGTTGACACATTACACATGATTAGGCTTGTGATTACATAAATATGGCATGCATTAAATACATGGATCTTTTATCCAGATCATCATGAATTGTATCCACACATGCATATTTAAATCCAAAAATATTTTACTTTGATCATGGATAACATCTTTGTGGAAGATTATTGAAATCTGTTACAACCATAGACATCAGATACGGTTACAATCCAGAGCTCTATAATAACAAGATGGGATGTCACAATATCAGTATCTCATAATGCGTTGTCAATCATCAAGCAATATTAAATGAAATCGGTCGATCTACATGCGCCTTTGCTTGTTGAAATCATTTGCCTTGAAATTAAGTTTGGCAATTTGTTTAAAATGTTAAATATTTAAAAACAGCTGATACCTTAGAAACGACAGTCAACAATTAAAATATGCTGTGATAGTTATCATTTTTCCTTGTTTCTGCTGATTATATGTATCATTACGGTGTGTTCTGAATAATAGAGCTAATGTATTTTCAGCAGAAACGTTGAACATCAACACAATATTCTTTTCGAACACTTTTGAACATCAACACAATATTCTTTTCGAACACTTTTGAATATCAACACAATAAGTTTTCAATGCACTTTTCAAGATTGTATTACACCATAAATTGAGTAACATCTATCGAAGCTCCATCCATGCTAGGCTCATAACATTTAGAAGGGCTGAGCATGAAGGAATGCACAACAAACTGCAGGGGTTGATTATACAGTCGCAAGTCCGCGTCAGACGAATCTTTCATAAATTTGTAGGGTAATTAGAAAATAATGTTCGGGACAATGTACGTTAAACTGCGTTTTTTCACATAATTCCTGACATTTCATAATAGGCATCTAAGTGTTTTAGCAAAGAAAATTCCAGACATAAGAAAGTATCTTGACAATATAATGGGTGTTTTATAAAGTAATGGAATTCCAGAAGTGTGTTACTTTGAAGGGTATTTCTCTGATGAAGGACATTTTCTTTGTTAAATACTCTTTTTTCTCAAAACACCCTTTGAAATAGCCTTCCTTCTAACAGAGAATCGTCATGTATTTATATCTAAAATTTGCATTTTTATGGCTATCACATACGTGTCTAACTAAGGTTCTGTTTTAGAAATTTGCTGAATATTTCATTACTTTTATTTGATGTCATATACGGCCATTACATTGTCATTTGAAAAACATAAGCAGTACTACCTAGACATTCAAACATATTGTCTCTACATCCAATAGTGCATGGAATAGCTGCCCTGACGAGATGTGAATTTCTACATTGTATTCTAATAGCAAAAGCATATCTTCGACTTGTCAACGCTTTGCCAACTGCGCTATGCGTAGCAGTTGGCCCTCCCCCTACATATAGACGATATTACTCGACGGTGCGCCAACTCAACGCCAACTATATAAACTTCCTGTTTTTTATAACATAATGAAACAAATTTGTGTGTTTGCATTAATTTAAGATCATTTTAACACGAAACCTATACCTTTTAATCATCGCCACTCAGCCAACCTGTCGCCGATGGCTCGCGGTTTGCCCAACGGATACGTTTACACTGGGATGTATCGATCTGTGAGGTCAATTTTAGTAGCGCATTTCAAAATGGTTGTGATGAGTGGCGATGTAAACTTCACACACTCCGCCTACAAATAAAGCTCTTGTACATTTTTATCTAAGCTCTCATATTCTACTGGTTCTGTATTATTGTGACAAACTTATTATAAATCAAATTGAAATTGATTGGATTGGAACATTTTTGTTGAATGATATAAAGATTAGTATAGTAGCAAAATGAGCGAAGTCATCACTTATCGAAGGGAAACGAAGTCAGAAGAATGTAGCTCTTTTTACGTGGAAAATTTTTGAAACTTTTGATTTTTGTGATAGGCCCTATAATTTGTGCGCTTAACCACAGCCGATGCAGATAAATACGAATAGAATTGGTCTAAAACTCTTGATTTCGGTGATTAATAAAACGCAGCCAGAGTTGAAACAGCAAAAGTTAAAAAAGGTTGCCATAGTCATAAATCCCGCAAAAATGCGAATTTTCAGCCGATGCTCTTGAAAACGTTTCGTCTAACGACTCTTAACCCCAAGACCATCCATCATCAATGATCGTGCATCATAAAAAACCTCACAACAAAAAAGCAAAATTTTGGAGTCACATAATGCGTGATGACTACAATCACAAAAGGATTGATGACAACTTAATAATACAACTTACATAGTAGCCCATGTAGTATAGGCTACGAGCAAAGTCAGCACCGATGATCTTTCGTCATGCCTACCTGGGAATCCAGGTGACTTTGTTGCGTCAGGAAAAAAATCTCAGCTGCAAGGATTTTGTTCTTCAGCCTACATGCATGCACTTAGTGAATCCAATCTCGAGATCTCGACCATTTTTGGGCGTTCGAGATTACATTGCGGAGATCTCGATTATTCGAGAGATTTTTTTGAATACGGTTTTTTGAATATTTTGAAAGTGGTGGATTCTCCATCTGCTATTCCATCCACTTCTTGTCAAGAATCCGGTAATTCAATTCATCTTCTAAGCTTGTGCTTTGTTTAGCCTGACATTTAGAACTGAGATTTACAGAATTATTCTCATGACGGAGTATAAAATCTTGGGAAGCATCATGCTCATCGTACTTGCGAAAATAATCTGTTCATCCTGTTTCAACGTAAGCTAAATATTTCTGCAATTACAAATAAAGACGAAGTCACGAAATTAAATCGTCCACTGTCATACATGAGGCTTCTTGAGTCTTGTCATGTACTGCATTTATAAGCAATCAAATTCTAGAGCTGATTATGCGGCACAAACACGGCACTAGACGCCATTTCTGCACCCACTTTGCTCGTTCACAGCTCATTGTGACCACAGAGGCAATGCCAAGCCCCGATCAGTAGACAGAAATTTCAAACTTCCTTGGCTAGCACCCTATGGCCTTGATTTCATCATTATTTCGATTAAAACGATCGTGGCGATGCGAGTCCCGTCCACGGATTTTTGAGCATTCCTTTGCCATTAGTGACGTGCTAATTTGTTATCATTTTTAATTATCACACAAACACCGGTTGGGATAAAGTGAATCTTGCTTTACAATAGGGGTATTTTCATGAAATGAGAAAGATCTGTAGCAAAACGAATGCACTTTATTTTGGAGTTTGCTTATAGCTTGAAAGTTAAGCCTTATTATGCAGCGTCAACTGTAGAGATACAAAATTTCCATGAGCCGATGAACATGTGAAGTATAATAGCTCACAGTCCACACAGCATTATACATGAGCGACCATGTTGGAAGATACACAGACCGTAAACTCGTTAGATGTCTGGCAAGATATCTGTGATGAGTAAAAGAGTATCTAAGATAGCTTCTATCTTCTGGCGTTTTGTCCGATGTCGTCGCTGAGTACAAGCTACACATCTTTCAAATCGATTTCAGATAGTTCTAAATTGATTTCAGAACTGTCCAAATGAATTTCAGACATTTCCAGATGAATTTAAGATCTTTTCAAAGTTGAGTTTCTGACAAATATCTGAAATTCAGCTAGAGAAATCTCAAATCCATCTGATGTCTGAATATCATTTGGAAAGATCTGAAATAGACATGGAAATGGTGCAGTTGGTTCCAAAAGTTGACGTGCAGGGATGATAGAGAAGTTTCAGGTCTCTGAATATAAATAGTCTTTTCAAACGACTACAATAAGTCTCCAAAACAATAATTTAATGAGTCAAAAACGTCAATCACCGAAAAAATTTCAAATTTCCTTTTGCATCACTAATCAATTGTAATCTGTCATGCGTTTGTCATATCGGAATAAAGCTATTTTTTTGGTACACGACTCTCACAAGTCGGAACAATGCTGAAGATCTCGGAGTCCTACCAGGACTCAGGGAGGTCAAGAGTTCGCCTGAGTATATAGGCACTGCCAAGCTAGGCGTAGTGATGCAAATGGAAAATTTTCCGGGAAATTTTCCAGTGGAAAATTTTGAAATTTATTTTTTGGTCATTGACATTTTTTCCTTTGTTTTGGAGACCTGTTGTAGTCGTTTGAAAAGACTATGCAATATGCAAAGACCGAAAACTTCTCTATCATTCCTGCATGTTACCTTTTGGAACCATCATGCACCCTTTCCATGTCTATTTCAGATCATCCCAAATGAATTTCAGATATTAGATGGATTTCAGATTTCTCTAATTGAATTTCAGATATCTATCAGCAACCCAACTTTGAAAGGATCTTAAATTCATCTGGAGAATCTCCAATTTATCTGGAAATGTCTGAAATTCATTTGGGTAGATCTGAAATCGATTTGGAACTATCTGAACCATCTGAGGTAGAAATGGAAGATGTGCATACAGTTTGTCATCAACGAAGATCGGACAATATGCCAGAACCTAGAAACTGTCATAGATATTTTTCTACTCGTCACAGATATGTTTTGTTTCCAAATATCTCACGAGTTTACAGTCTTCCAATATGGTCGCTCATTGCGTGGACTGTGTGCTTATTCTTCACATAGTCATCAACATATAGAGAATTTGTATCACCATGATCAAGGCTGCACAATAAAGCTTAACTTTCAAGCTAACAAGCTCCAGATCTTTCACATTGCATGAAATTATACGTCTATTGTAAAGCAAGATTCACGTTATCCCAAACGGTGTCTGTGTGATAACTAAAAATGCTAACAAATTAGCACAAGCCACTGGTGGCAAAGGAATGTTCAAAAATCCGCGGACGGAACTCGTAGTGCTACGATCGCTTTAATCGAAACAATGATGAAATCAAGAGTTTTAGACCCATTCTATTGGTATGTACCTGCCTCGGCTGAAGAGCGCTCAGATTATAGGGCGTATCACAAAAATCAAAACTTTCAAAATTTTCCATAATTTTCCAATTTTTTCCATAATTTTCCATGGAAAATTTTGATTTAAAATTTTCCGGAAAATTTTCATCACTAGCGACAAGTAGTGCTTCCGTTTCTATCTTCAACTTGACTGTTTTCAACCAACTATAGCATGCCTTCCCTGATGTTATTTCTTTCATTTGTCGTACATATTGGCCGTGCATTGCTTTGTCTTTCCATTTCTGATACCGCTCTTCCATTCTCTTTTCTTTCCATTCTGATGTTATTTCCTCACATTGTCTTACAGATCACTTGCTTGAGCCACCGCCAGCAGTGGGTCATCAGCAACATTGTGGAGGTGTTCTGTTAGACTTCGGTTTTCTTGTTCCACTATGTCGGTCAAGTTCTTCAAGCCTCTTCCTCCCCGATCCCGCGGCAAGTAGAGGCGATCCACGTCTGCTCTTGGGTGCAATCCACCGTACATATTCATGATCTTGCGAGTCTTGCGGTTCAGTTCATCAAGTTCTTGGACTCTCCATTTTACCACTCCCCCTGTGTAGCTGATGACGGGCACTGCGAACGTGTTAAATTGCTTCAATCTTGTGCATTGCGCATAGCTTTGATTTCATGACATTCTTCAGCCTTTTCTTGTATTCGGCGATTGCTTGCGCCTTTGCTGCGTCATCGAGGTTGGTGTGGTGCTGTGGGATTCCAAGATACTTGTATCCGTCTTCTTCATTCACGTCCTGTATGATACTCCCGTCTGTTTCGAATCCATCCGTGTGTATTGTTTGGCCTCTGTGGATGATAAGGCGTGCGCATTTGTCGATTCCAAACTGCATGTTGATATCATCACTGAAGGTCTTTACTTTATTGATTAGCGCGTTGATGTCATTTTCTGTTCTTCCGTATAACTTCAGATCGTCCATGTAGAGGAGGTGGTTCACTTGATGCCCTGTAGTTAGCTTGTATGCTTGTTGCATCTGACCTAGGATATCGCTGAGGGGGTTCATCGCTACGCAGAATATCAACGGGGACAATTAATCACCTTGAAAGATGCCTCTCTTGATCTTCACCACTCCGATGTCGTCATTGGCTTGTGTCAACCTTGTCTTCCAGATGGTCATTGATACGGCAATTACTTCTTGTACAGCTTTATCGACCTTGTACATGTCCAAGCATTTGACTATCCAGGAGTGCGGGATGGAGTCGAATGCCTTGCGATAGTCGATCCAGGCCATGGATACGTTCTTCTTCCTCTTCTTGCTTTCACTTGTGATCGTTCGATCTATGGCCAGCTGTTCTTTGGTCCCTCTGCACTTGGGTCTACATCCCTTCTGTTCGTGATGCATTACACTGTTTGATTCGATATGCCGGTTAATCTTGCTCGCGATGATCCCGCTGAATAACTTCCACATAGTTGGGAGGCAGGTAATTGGCCTGAAGTTGTCGGGGCGAGGTGGTTTGCTTTCGTCTTTTCGTATCAGCACAGTTCTTCCAGTGACCATCCATTCTGGTATGGAACTTGGGATCCCTAGGAATTCATTGTAGTGTGCTGTTAACCTTGCATGTATACTCTTCAGTTTCTTCAACCAGAATGCTTGTATTTTGTCGGGGCCTGGTGCTTTCCAATTTGCCATGCTTGTCAATTTGTAGTGTGTATCGGCTTCCGATATCGTTACAGAATCCTGACTTGGTATGCTCTCACATTTTTCTTCAACAGCATCTAACCAGTCTGCGGTTTCATTGTGCTGAGCTTCGGATTCCCAGATGTTTTTCCAGTATTGTATTACTTCACTCTTGTCTTCTACTTTTTCTTCATTCGCTTCTTGCCCTCTCAATTTTCGATATACTCTCTTCGGATTTTGTTGGAATAACTTGTTCATTTTGAATTGTTTATTTCGATCTTCGTATCTCTTTAGTCTATGACTGATTGCTATCAGGCGCTGCTTCGCATCCTCATACACTTCATCAATATCTCTTATGTTCATGTCATATTTTCGAATCATGTAATGAGGCAGTCTTCCATTGCTGTCCATATGCGACTTAGGGACCATATGACTGACTTCTCTTCTTAGAGTTTCAATTTGTTTCTGCAACCGACGTTTCCATGGTGGAATGCTTCCATTTCGAGTATCGTTCTCCGAGTATACTCTCTCCTCTATAGCTTTGGCAGCTGAGTATATCAGGGTGTTGACTCCGGTGATGTCATGTGTCGCAATGCTTCTCGTCACCACCTCGGCTTGTTCTATCAGCTTTATAGTTTCCTTGTTGACACGAATCTTCCGGATGTTCACTCGATTCTCGAAGGTTGCGTACTTCTCCATGTATTCCACAATTCTTTGTTTTAATTGCTGTTCTTCATCAGTTAACGGTCTCTCTGAGATTTCGTGGTTCGACACATCGGCTCTTGTGTCGTCACTTCATCATCGTCTTGACTGGAAGGCATGCTATCATTGTCATCTTCAACTTCATTGTTTCCCGCAGTTGGTTGTGATACTTGGTTTGCTATCTCTTGTATTTCAATGTTTGTCAGCAGATTATTCTTCACAATCGATCGCTTTTGATTCAAGAGGCCTTGCTCTGTCATAGTCGTTTCTGGGTGCATTTGTTTCCATATATCGTGCAGACGCTTGCGATATCCCCTTTCATCCGGACGACTCTTGTAGTAGCACTCAATTACATGGGCGTTGTCGGCATGTGACCATTTTCTTCTCTGACGTTTGCAATGTTCGTTCTCTCCAGTAGCCTTTCCGCTTGAACGTCCTGGATTCCCAACATTCAACGCAGGCCTTGGTAACCCGGGCGACGCCTGTTCCGGTATGACAATTGATTGATTCTCCATTCTTCATTGGGTATTGGGCGGGCATAGCGAGATTAAGGAGTTCACCACTTCGAACTCCCGGTATGGCACTTATGGGTTATTTGGTGCTAGTAGTCCCTACTTAGGTCCCTATATATAGTTATTAATGCAGCCTTCACGTTACCACTTTATTAGACCTCCAGGTAGCTGGATTACAGGTGCTAGCCACACACCCGGCCGAAATTAATAAGTGACTGGGAGCGGGTTCGAACCCAGGCACGTCTGGACCATAGCCAGAGACAGTAACCACTGTGCCACCCGCTCGCTCGATTATTATTTATAGAGTGTGGCCTACCTAGGTTTACAGAAAGCTTTTTCAGTCGCACTTTCTCTGCAAATAAGTCTGCAAAGCAAAGATTTTGGACAAGAACATCAATCACCGAAAGAAATTTCAAAATTTCGATTTTCATCACTAACTTCTCTCAACGTCACGCAACTATAGGCACATGCCCGATTTTTAGTGTTCATTTAATTAATACGGCATGTTGAAAACAAAGTGTGGGGTAAATGAACTAATAGATATAAAACAGAGCTCAAGTGAACAAAAATGCTCTGCCAATGATTATCTTGAAAGTGAATGTCCCAAAAGGCTAGGATTTTGCTGATGCAACTCTTCGAGTACCGTCGAAATCCGACATGATTCCACCCATCATTATGTTATGTATATTCACTCATGAAAGATTCATGTGACTAACATGCATACATATCACGTAATATGTGCACGACCCTTTAGATGCATGAATGAATGCATACCATGAATAAAGAAAACGCAGCGTGTGTTACCCAAATAAAAAACCACAAGTTTCGTTACAAGCACACCAAAATTTTATGCGAGTATCTATAGAAAAGATCACCCATGATTTTAGTGAAATCATAACTCCCTAATGTCGACGGTCAAATGAATGATAAGTTATCTCCGCGTGATTAACCGACTAAATAGGATGAGAAATACCATAGAAATTATATGCGTTGGGATACTTTTAAACGATAAAAATAGGAATCAAAAACTGAGTGGTAATTCACTGGTTATTGATGATCTTTAAAATCGTAGATATCATAAGTATGAAATTTGATGAGTAGACACTATAACATCAAATACCTATTCTTAACAATTTGTAGGGAGTAGGGATAGACAAGCTCCCTATAGCAGGAGTACTCGTTATAACCTAGCTTGCACCGACGACCTCGATGTCCTGAATATTGCATATAAATTCTGCTGGACCTCTCCGACATGTTCGCTCAAGGCGAGTTCTATCAGTGTGATCGCTAAATGGATTATACTGCATTCAGCATAAAATTATTGGATATATATTATATGGATATTTGTATTCCAACACAAAAAACACCAGTCCCCAGGCTTCATCAATTCTCCTATGTGAAAATGAAAAAGAACATCATTCCATTCAAAGCAATCTGCATGTATTGACGCATTCGGAAGCAATGATGTCTCATGGCAACAAATCCGGATAACCGAATTTCACAAGTGCAGGTACTTTATACAGCATGCGCACACTCAAATTACGGTCACTTTCAAAAATATCCCTGCCTGCAAAAATCATCATTTTGATGACAATATAGGCAACATATTGCACGCATTACACTGCGATGTAGGCATCATTACAATTCCAGGTCATCAAATCAGGACACTAATTCTGCTTCAACTCTGTGAGTATAACACGTCACAACAATCGTCACACAGAGTGAAGGAGTTTCATACTCGTTCTTAATACAAACTGGATCAGTCCTATCTGTTAGGCGATTGTAGATTTTCAAGCACCAGCTGCATGTCTCGACTTCACTTCCGTATTCTCCTCGACATTCCTCGTCCCGTTGGGTTTACATTTCCGATGTGTGTTATGATCTGCCTTTCAGATCAATTCAATGAGTTTCCGAAGATCTTCAGTCTCTGGGTTTCCGTCACTTTTCATTTCTGGAGCAGATTCAGAATTTTCATGATTTGACGGTTCTTCAACAGAATGACCAATTTTGTGCTCGCAAGTCATTTGACGTCTACAAGTTTTTTCACGGCGTACCTGACTTTTTCTAGAAGAGGAATATTCAGGACAAAATTTACATTGATACGACTTCTCTCTCATATGAACACTTTTTTCGTGTAGAACTAAACAGCGATTTCGGAACAAAGGTATAGAACAATAACTACACTGATATGAATACCTTTTCGTGGTAGTCTCTAAGCTGTTTCAGAAAGAAAGAATAGTAACAATATTTGCACAGATAGGACTGGTCTCTAATATGCTTTTCGTGAAAAATTATTCAAAACAAAAGTTACGAAGGAAAGTATTCTTCCTTACATAAACAAATTCTTTGCTGGCAACTTCACTTGACCAACTAGAGGTTGATTAGTTGCTGTGAAAACTCATACCCTTCTCTTAAAGGATATGATCACATTATCTCTCCTTGGATATATCCTTAAAAAATCGCAGTTATCGCAAGGATCACGTATTGAGTGCTGAAGAGTCTCCAATATAGGGCAAAAAGTCGCCACTTGAAAGGAGGTTCACATCCACAGAACAATATATAATCATCAGTGCTGCTTGCTGATATCCACTCTGAAACATAAAGAAGGTACAAAGGAATATGCATTTGAAACAAGCAACCTGAAAGGACAACATGTGATCTAGTATATGTTGATTTTCATGAATAGATCAGCACAACCAGCGTAAGCATTTAGCCTATTACTTCTCTTTTACTGTACCCTTCTCAACCCAAAGGTTGGGACAACCATAGCCTGGTAACGCTCGAGGTTGAGGCAAGTGCCCTAGTTTGTGAGCAGATGCATAATGCTTACGATTTGACGGTTCCTCATCTGCATCATACATGTTTTCCTCATACTGAATTTGACGTTTACAGGTTCATTCATGAAGAGCATTCTAGTCAAGTTACTCAAAATGGTTTGTCTTCTGTAAAAGCAACGATGCTAGCAAACTATTGTCATCCAACATCTAACGGAGAAGACTTATCATGACAAAACGTACATTTATGCTTCCAATTGCCACGTATCCTACGTTCATGATGGTTATCATTTCAGAAAAATAATAACAATATTAATCAAATTGATAGGATCTCTCTCTAGCATGAACAAATTGTTCGCGAAGGCCTTCACATGACGAAAGATTTAAAATGCTTGCATCGAAAAAACTTCGGTCTTGCATGAAAAAATTGTTTATTATGAAACTCAATCATATTTCTGCATACATTTAGGAGAAGTATGGAGACCATTGCGAATGGCTGATGACTTTGCACGATATAAAGCAGCGAAGGCTTATCACTGTGCCGACTTGTATGAGGAGCTTAACCCTGGAGAAGGAGCAAGCAAGGTGTATTGGCTAGGGAAATACCACCATCATGCAACCCAAGATTTCGGACAGATCACAAACCTGAAAGACACCCAGTTCCACTCCAACACCGAGTCTTAAATGACCCACCAGAGATGCATAGCCGATAGAGCGAACACTTCGCATGCCTACACGGATTGAAAGTGCAGAACCAGTAGCTGGACCAGTGCCTGAAATCACGTCGAATGAAGTCATGGCAAGTCAACGGGACTAGCTGACATATCAACGGAGGTTTGGAAGCTGCTAGGAGGGCAAGGTGAACATTTGTGATCATCGCTGTTCAATGGCATTGTGACAGCAGGTTCTGTACCGCGTGAATAGTCGAACAGTATTACGATGCCAATATTAAAAGGCAAGGTGGTATCGGTGCATGAATTGATGATTCATTAAAATTATGTTTCATTTCTTGAATATGAATATATGGACCCACTTACATCTTTTTAAGTTAATTGAGATCATTGTCTTTGATCATGCTATTTTGCTCTACCAGTGGCAGGTTGCCTGTGATATGATCAGGCTTTAGAAAATTCTCTTGAGGTTGAGCATGTAAGTAATAGCAACCACCGAATTGCTAATTTAATAAATATCACCTCTCCAAGGCTGCTATGACACGTAGGATCTGTAAAATACTATCATTCCTTCTGCATTACAACCATGATCAGTCAATTCCGTGGTAAATTTTTCAAAACTGCAAAAACCTAAAACTCTGCATGTCTCACATTTTGAAGCAATTCCAACTGTGTTCACCTCGAGTTCATGTAATAAAATCGAAACTGTATAAGTGTCGACTCATAAAGTATCTGCAAACAGTGAAAATTCTTATATGAAAAGATTCGGTTTTTTGCGGAGATCACGTTCCTGTGGTCCATAAATATTATTTGAGAAGTTTTTAAAAAGCTCAATAATTGCAAATTTATATACCACCGACATGAAAACCCTTTATAAGCAGTGAGTGTGAAGCAAGTTGGATGTCAAAAGGAATGAATATTTGCTAGGAAGCATCTTAATTAAGTTGATGAACAAGGAAATTTCATGAGCTGCATTGTAATGCAAGTCCCTGCAAGTCTTCAAGGAAAATTGGAGATCTTCTTGGCTGAGATGTCATGTTGTTAATTCAATTTCCAGCGGCATGATTTTAATGATTCACAAGGCGTCATTTCTCGAATCCGAACAGTAATGCGTACACATATTTTTAAGTTCATTGTGATCAGTTTCTTTAAACATTTTTATAGTTTTGTTCTTTCAGTGGCAAGTAGTTTGTGATGTGATCACGCTAAAGAAAATAATCTTATTGTAATAAAGCTGAGCTTTCAGTAACCCATCGAATTGCTAATTCAACAAACTGTATTGCCTCTCCAAGTTGTCATGACATGTATTTGTGGGATACTATTCCCTATCCTGTATTGCTATCATAATCAGTCAAATTCATGTACATAATGACAAAAAACACATAAAAGTGAAAAATTTGCATATCTCACAGGTGGTACCTGCTCTCGACTCATGTTCATTGAATGTTAATTTAATAATATCGAAACTGCATGCACATTTGGAATTTAATGAATGCTGAGTTGCTATTCTATCTAATATACTTACTCTATGCACAGGAAAGTAAAAACGAAAACTCCACGCTTCCAAGATTCATTTCTGAGATTTGCATGAGTTTTAGTGACCTCTAGATGTTCTCTTAGATCATCTTTCAAGTGTCTTGCCACTTCTGAATTTCTATTTTAAGTGCTGAATAAGGCAACGATTATTATCATTAGCATCAAATTCAAATTTAAAATCAAATGTATGGAATTGATTCGAATCAAAATTATTCTAAATTGATTTCTTAAATAGAATCTGAATTCAAATTTTATTCGAATAAATAAGCGACACATTTTTGAAAGCAGTGTCACAGCCCGCAATATAGAATTAATCGACAACCCGTGTAAAATGAAATTATTTCGTTGCCTTCATATATCTCTGATATTTTCCTATTGACAACTCATGATGTGTTCGCAGGAGAATAAATTCTTGCTCTGAATGCAGTGATTACTTTCATGCTCGATCTCATGCTTTCATAACTTCGTGATATGAATATGAGGTCTCCAAAATTCGTCAGTTATTTTAGACATCTTGCATATACTAAAGAACTAATCAGGCATGTGGATGCCTGATTAAGTTCAACTTCACTCAGAGTCTTTCAAGCACAGAATTAAATACTTTGTTTATCTGCTTCGGTTTACTAGAATTGTGATTAATTCGAAATCACCGGCACATCGAGGAACCTATTAAGTGGGCAAAAAAGAATTCCTATTACCTTACAGAGATAGGAAAAAAGTCGTGCGTCGCTTGCGGAATAATGTGAATTCCAGCAAAGTGCTTCGATTGCCACAATTCCTTCGGATTCAAAAAATTCAGATCATTGCGCATATGTTCCCTTCCGATCATTATTAAAAAGTAGCAGGCGCACGAAAATAAGTTCACTTGATCATTTCACCATTCCATACTGCATACACTGAATCGAATGTTAGCCAAGACAGCGATGTGTGCGAAGTGATATCACAGCACGCACGCCTCTCTCACTGGCTCTGGTTCCTCTGCTGACAGCTTACTGTTTGCCATTTCCAACAGAGCGATACACGAATTATCCACTCGGGAAGGAGCAAGTTGTCTAATTCTGTGATATGTGCATTTTGACATTAAGGTTACATATTACCCTTCCTTTCTAGGAAACCGAAGACGCGCGCAGATGACTCTAATTCTGTGCTTACAAGTGCTGTTAACGTGCTAATTGCTTAGACTGCATTGCAGTACACCATCTCAACAGTATCATTACAATTCATTTTATTAACCAACGAGATTTAATTATTGCACTACCGAAAAACACATTGACGCTGAAATAATAGAAATCTAAATAAATAGCTTGTTCAGAAGTAGGTCGCTGACACGTGTGTGAAGTTGGCACCGCCATCTTGAAAAATGGAATGTGCCAGTCAAACCAACGGTCAGAATCGATCTGGATGGAGTGTGCCAGCATGTGCCACCCACTATTTTGAAAGAATTCCCCCTAGTTTAGGAAAAATCGCTGCTCGAAAGTTCGACATGGCGGTGATGTGAAGTTAGCACCGCCACTAAAACTTTTTTTCCAAAATACACAATCAAAACATACGAAACACGCACAACAGATAGAAGACCATGAAAAACATTGTGCCAGCAAGTTTCAGCACCTAAATCCCCGTACTTGCTGAGAAATTAGTCCCCGAAGCCACAAAATGGCGGTGATGTGAAGTTAGCACCGCCACTGAAGTCTTTTTCTAAAATACGCAAATAAAACACGGAGACAAATACAACTGAGAGATGACCATCAAAAACATCGTGCCAGCAAGTTTCTTCTCCTAAGACGCCGTACTTGCGGAGAAATTAGCTCCCGAAAGCTCAATGCGCTGGCGGTGATGTGAAGTTCGCACCGCCATCTTGAAAAATGGAATGTGCCAGTCAAACCAACGGTCAGAATCGATCTGGATGGAGTGTGCCAGCATGTGCCACTCGTTTATTTCACGAAAATCCCACCACCAGTCGGTGGAAAACCAACCCGAATGCTCAATGGCGGTGATGTGAAGTTGGCACCGCCACTGAATGTTTTTTCCAAAATTGGGACTACTCAATGGAGGTATTGTAAAATTTTCCTCTTCAATATTAAACCGTTTGCTTACTGGCTATACAGATATCAATGCAAATGCGAATATCTCGACAGGTGAATGCCGTCATGTGCCTGAACTGTCAACAGAAAGCTGAAGCTATTACTTTGTTCAAAACTCTGTAAGACAGTGAAGGCATTTGACGAGTATATGCAATGGCATAACCAGGAAGACTTACTTTCTTATTAAAGGCCATTGATGAATGGCATGCGATTCGTTTATGTTTCCCCGCATGAAGGAGGAGAGTTCGCGACTTACAAGGGCAAAACTATTGGTAATGGTTTGAATTTTTCATTTGACCAACGACGTCCTATGATTGGTCAGTTTTCGGTTACCATATGATCAATATATCGATAAACAGTTTCATTTGTTTGCCGTGGAAAATATATTCACGGCATGCGATTAATTACAGCCTGTACAACTTAAAACAAGAACGATTGAATAGATGTCTTTATGAAATAATGAAAATACTCTACGAATAGATTAGATATTGTGACTTCTAGCTAGATCATATGAAGTAGATGAGTCTCAATATACCTTCAATTTTGAGTATGCATGCACATCCAGTGAATCAGAAATTCTTGAAGTCAATTGAAACATTGATAGAAAACAATGTTGGCAATATCTACAATCATTATTAGTGTCATGATGTGCGTACATCTTTATCACATTTGATGATCTTGATGAACAATTGAAGCAATAACATTAGGAGATCGAAGGGCATATTTCCAGCGTTGTCAGACTGCTTCATCGAAGAAGCATGATGCTCAATTGAGTTTGTGGTGCTTTCGGACACAGAGTAGGGATATATGGGATATCCTAATATACTTACTCTATGCTTTCCAAAGTAGGCTGGGTCATCCTCAAATTTATGAGAATCTGTTTCCACTGTAGGTTAGAACCTACTCTATGGTTTGAACGATGTAGTTTGATAATTCCTTTTCAAAAAGATTGCGCACTTTGGAAAGCATAAATCATATTGATCATATGGTAACCGAAAGCTGACCAATCATAGGACGTCGTTTGTCAAATGAAAAATTCAAACCATTACCAATAGTTTTGCCGTTGTAAGTCGCGAACGCTCCTCCTTCATGCGAGGAAACATAAACGAATCGCATGCCATTCATCAATGGCCTTTAATAAGAAAGTAAGTCTTCCTGGTTATGCCATTGCATATACTCGTCAAGTGCCTTCACTGTCTTACAGAGTTTTGAACAAAGTAATAGCTTCAGCTTTCTGTTAACAGTTCAGGCACATGACGGTATTCACCTGTCGAGATATTCGCATTTGCATTGATATCTGTATAGCCAGTAAGCAAACGGTTTAATATTGAAGAGGAAAATTTTACAATACCTCCATTGAGTAGTCCCAATTTTGGAAAAAACATTCAGTGGCGGTGCCAACTTCACATCACCGCCATTGAGCATTCGGGTTGGTTTTCCACCGACTGGTGGTGGGATTTTCGTGAAATAAACGAGTGGCACATGCTGGCACACTCCATCCAGATCGATTCTGACCGTTGGTTTGACTGGCACATTCCATTTTCCAAGATGGCGGTGCGAACTTCACATCACCGCCAGCGCATTGAGCTTTCGGGAGCTAATTTCTCCGCAAGTACGGCGTCTTAGGAGAAGAAACTTGCTGGCACGATGTTTTTGATGGTCATCTCTCAGTTGTATTTGTCTCGCGTGTTTTATTTGCGTATTTTAGAAAAAGACTTCAGTGGCTGTGCTAACTTCACATCACCGCCATTTTGTGGCTTCGGAGACTAATTTCTCAGTAAGTACGGGGATTTAGGTGCTGAAACTTGCTGGCACAATGTTTTTCATGGTCTTCTATCTGTTGTGCGTGTTTCGTATATTTTGATTGTGTATTTTGGAAAAAAAGTTTTAGTGGCGGTGCTAACTTCACATCACCGCCATGTCGAACTTTCGAGCAGCGATTTTTCCTAAACTAGGGGGAATTCTTTCAAAATAGTGGGTGGCACATGCTGGCACACTCCATCCAGATCGATTCTGACCGTTGGTTTGACTGGCACATTCCATTTTCCAAGATGGCGGTGCTAACTTCACACACGTGTCAGCGCATTGAGCTTTCGGGAGCTAATTTCTCCGCAAGTACGGCGTCTTAGGAGAAGAAACTTGCTGGCACGATGTTTTTGATGGCACACTCCATCCAGATCGATTCTGACCGTTGGTTTGACTGGCACATTCCATTTTTCAAGATGGCGGTGCGAACTTCACATCACCGCCAGCGCATTGAGCTTTCGGGAGCTAATTTCTCCGCAAGTACGGCGTCTTAGGAGAAGAAAATTGCTGGCACGATGTTTTTGATGGTCATCTCTCAGTTGTATTTGTCTCGCGTGTTTTATTTGCGTATTTTAGAAAAAGACTTCAGTGGCGGTGCTAACTTCACATCACCGCCATTTTGTGGCTTCGGGGACTAATTTCTCAGTAAGTACGGGGATTTAGGTGCTGAAACTTGCCGGCACAATGTTTTTCATGGTCTTCTATCTGTTGTGCGTGTTTCGTATGTTTTGATTGTGTATTTAGGAAAAAAAGTTTTAGTGGCGGTGCTAACTTCACATCACCGCCATGTCGAACTTTCGAGCAGCGATTTTTCCTAAACTAGGGGGAGTTCTTTCAAAATAGTGGGTGGCACATGCTGGCACACTCCATCCAGATCGATTCTGACCGTTGGTTTGACTGGCACATTCCATTTTTCAAGATGGCGGTGCTGAGTGGCGGTGCTAACTTTACACAGGTGTCGCTGACGAGGTGCCAGTCGCTCCTCATTGTCAACCGATGGAAGACGCTATCTTCTAGGTACCGTTGTCATGACAACGCATGTCCACGGCGTTATATTGCTTCCATTATATACACGCTCCGGTCCCTACACATTATGGAAAATGGCAAGGCAGACATGGCATATTCGACATCCCACGGACGAGCTGATCTAGATAGTGGAAGATTTTCAGGCGGAGTGAAAGGAGTGGGTGGATCAAGACAGGTTGAAGATAAACAAAAGAAAACCCATGGCAGAAGGAGGAAGATTTCGGAGTAGAGTGCACGAGACGTGGTCAGGACCGGCTGCGGTCGACGAAGAGAGAGAGAACTACTAGCTGTGGTGAGCTCCGACAGGCTAAAAGTGGAGCAGAAGGGTGGGTAGGTGCAGGTAGAGGAGCGGAGCTCACGAAGGAAGCGGCGTCTTTCAAGACGGCAATCGGAAAGAAGAGATCTAGAGAAGTGACTCTTGAGAAAAGAAGCTTAACGGGTGGCTGTGGCCTTAGCAGATCTACACCCGGGAAAGGTTGAATCAGAAGTGGAGGATTTGGGAATACCATCTACAGACCGGAGGAGGGAGAAGACCTTACGGGGGTTGGAGGAACGGAGGAAGGGCGAAGAGTGGACGCTGTCCGTTGCCAAAGCATCAGCTTTCGCTTTAGCAGTGGCTCTGGAGGCAGAACAGGATGCAGAAACATAAGCCTGACGATCCGCTTCACTTCTAGGGGCCGTCTGAATGCCTGGCGACGGACACGGACGAGTTGATCTAGCTCCGCGGAACACCAAGCTTTTGGGAACCGGCGTGTGCGACCGAAAAGAATTGAAGATTTTGACGCTTCGAGAATGATAGAGAAAAAGGAAACAGCGGTTTCAGTACAAGTCAGAGAAGAGTACGAGTCAGGGACGGGACAATGACAATTTACATCAGTCATGTAGTCATCACAACGAGCCTTTTCATAGTTATAAGAAGGTTTACGCTCGTTGAGAGAATAGTGTGGGGAGAGAGGCATCTTAATAGAGATGGGGAGGTGGTCGGATCCAGTCAGGATGGACGGACCAGAGCCAAATCTTGGGGGCATGAGACGAAAGTAACAGACTGAGGTCCGGGGAGGTGCGCCATCCGGAACACTGCTGAAGGAGAGTGGTAGTGTAAGGATCGTTGAGAGGGGTGGTGAACGTTAATATCCCCAAAGATGAAGGTGGACGGGGAAGAGGAGAATGAGGAAGCAGGGGACGGCCCGAGCAGACCTCAGTAATGGGCAAAAGACCGTTCCAGGCCACCCCATTTTTCAATTTCTTTAAACCTTCAAAAACGACTAAATTCATCAATTTATGTCATTATTTCAGGTTTTTAAGACCTAAATTCATGAATTTAGACCGTTCCAGGCCACCATAAAATTCAAAAAAATAGTATCTTTAAAAACGACATAAATTCATGAATTTCCTCCCTTTTTCCGGTTTTTAAGACCTAAATTCATAAATATAGTTGTTGAGATTTGTGAACAATGTCAATTTATGTTAATTCAGTTGTTTAAATATACCGTGTATGAAACAGACACTTTCGCTTCTCAAGTATACCACGCTATCGAAAAAACGGATTGGTTTTCTCTTATCTCTATTGGGCCAGAACGCAACATTAATGGTGGCTAGCGGCGTTGGTTAGCAATCCACTGACGCGCTTTCCAATTTATTCATCCTGACTCAGCGCTGTTCGTCATTCATACGCTGTCACGTGCTACCTACTGCACGATGAATCCGATTACTGCTCCTCAACTGCCTGCATGTCCGCGAGAATCCGACTTTCTGTTCTTCGTGCGTCAACTCGAGAACTATTTCTTAATAATCCATGCCGATACGGATATGGAACTGCCTCTTCTACTCAACTGCTTGGGTCGTGACGGATGCGATATTTACGATGGACTTCCTTCACCGAAAGACTCATATTCTGACTGTATAGCACGTCTCCGGGAATATTTCTGCGGGAAGACAAGTATACTACTTCGGCGAAAAGACTTCTTTCAAGCCAGACAGTCTCAGAAAGAATCAATTACGGAATTTTCGTGCCGGTTACGACGTCTATCCAAAGAGTGTAACTTCGGCAGTACTACAAATGAACTACTTCGTGACATTTTCGTCATCGGTGTTAAAGATGACAAATTAGGCGAGCGTCTGCTTACCGAAGATGCTGCCTCCCTTACATTTGAACTTGCTGTACGAAAAGCTGAGGCGTATGAACGCGCCAGACATGAACGTCAATCCGTGGGATTTTCTAGTGTCAATGCTGTTTCTCAGAAGTTATCCAACCCTCAAGGTCGATCTACTAGGCCTACAGACCGTTTACCAAGGAGCCATTACAACTCCAGAAGTGCTGATCAAGGAAATTCTCATTACAACTCCAGAAGTTCTGATCAAGGAAATTCTAATTACAATTCCAGAAATGCTGATCAAGGAAATTCTTCAAATAGAGTGTGCTTTCGTTGCGGATCATCTTTTCACATTGCTTCGGACGTAGTGTGTCCTGCTAAAGATGCTGAGTGTCGTTCTTGCCACAAAAGTGGTCATTTTTCGAAAGTGTGCCGTTCAAAAGGCAATCTTACTTCTCAATCTAAAAGTGCTTTTACCAAGCAAATACGTAGTGTTGCGACTATTGACCCAAATAGCGATGACCAGTGTTACTCTGTTTATAGCAGTAATAATCCTTTCTCCGAAGTACGCAAAACCGTACTGATAAATGATATTTCAGTATCTGCCGTTTGCGATACTGGTGCCGAGGTTAATATTTTGCCGGTTGATTGCATTTCTAATTTGAAACTTGAAAAAACAAGAGTACGCATCAAAGCTTGGGGTCATTTCGTCATTCCTGTCAAAGGCGCATGTAATTGTGTTGTTCGTTATGCCGATAAATGCGTTTCTGATGTTTTCTACGTCGTTGATGTACGTGATTGTCCACCCTTGCTTTCCTATCCGTTATCTAAAGAGTTAGGACTTGTAGCCGAGTTAGCTAATATCACTGCATCACACAACTCTACAACTACAGAACAGGTTACAGACGAATTTTCAGCGACAGATTTCGACAGCTTACTTAGCAGCTACCAGCATTTATTCACACGAAACGGACTATTGACTACTGGTTATGAGTACGATGTTACACTGCGCGAAGACGCCAGGGGTTATGCACCAGCAGCGCGCCGTGTTCCACCAGCGATTCATGATGCAGTTAAGACAGAGCTCGAGCGCATGGTTGACTTAGGTGTTATCCGGAAAATAGACGGACCCGTAGAATTCTGCTCACCGATGGTAGTGTCTTACAAATCTTCAGGTGCATTACGCATATGTGCAGATTTACGACGATTAAACGAAGCCGTTGTCAAAGAACCAATGCAGATCCCTACTCTCGATGAATTACGTTCTAAGTTGCGCAATCCGAAAGTTTTCAGTCACCTCGACATGCGAAACGGATTTTGGCAAATCCCTATTTCCTCTAGGACTCAGAAAGTTCTAAGTTTTTCAACTCCGTTCGGTAATTTCTGTTACAAACGGCTATGTTTTGGCATATCGTCTGCCCCCGAAATTTACACAAAAGTAATGACAAACCTACTCAGCGGAATTGATAACGTACTGATTTACATTGACGATGTTGTCATAGCCACTTCTACGATCGAGGAACACAGACAAATTTTGAAACAAGTGCTCGACCGACTTGATCAAGCAGGATTAGCCCTGAACAAAGAAAAGTGTAAAATCGGTAAGAGTTCGATCCAATTCTTAGGGCATTTATGGTCTTCCGATGGTGTACAGCCATCACCAGCAAAACTACGTGCTCTCAGTGATATGCCTATACCTGACTCCGTACAACGCCTTCACTCCTTCCTAGGACTAGCTGCTTACATTGGCCAGACTTCAACCCCACATTTCAGTTCTATCGTTCAGCCCCTTTGGTCCATGGTACGAGAAAATTCGATGGAATGGACAGCCTCACGGTTATCTTCATTCAACACAGTTCGCGAATCTCTTCTAGAAGCAGTAAGACTGGCATATTTCGATCCTAACAAGAAAGTTGTTGTCCAAAGCGATGCTTCAGGTACCGGCATCGGCGGAGTTTTACTCCAGGACAAGAAGCCCGTTCTCTTCGTCTCAAGAACCCTCACTGATACGGAACGTCGGTACGCACAGATCGAACGCGAATTCCTCGGAATTGTTTTCACCATCAAACGGTTAGAGAAATACCTTATAGGCATCAACTTCGAATTACAAACCGACCACAAACCGCTCGTCAGCATTTTCAAGAAGCCGATAGATTGCCTCTCGAATCGCCTTCAACGCTGGTTGATTACAACCCAGCACTTGCAATTCAAAATTGTACACGTTAAAGGCAAGGATAACGTTCTCTCCGACTGCCTCTCGAGAAATTCACTTACCGGAAATAATCCTACTCCTGAAGAATTAGCTGAGTACACCGTTTGCGGTATGTTACGTTCTTATCCCCTTACATTGAAAGATGTCGCCGATTCGACCGCACAGGATCCTTTATTACAACGCGTTATCACAGCTGTACAAACGGATTGGTCTGATCCCTCTTGCAGAGAATTGAAAGCCTTTTACCACTGTCGTGATGAATTATCACTAAAAGAACAAAACAATGGAACTCTTATCATGAAAGCGAACAGAGTTGTCATCCCTTTCCCTTTACGAAGAAAACTGCTTGATTCTACGCACGAAGGCCACATGGGAATCAATAAAATGAAATCCTTTCTACGTGCTTATTGCTTTTGGCCTGGTATGACGAATGACATCAAAGAATATGTCAGAACTTGTACGCCATGTACTATGTACCAGACGCGAGGAGACAACGCTCCACTTACACCCGTGGCCGAAGTAGAGACTGAACCTTGGAAAAGAATTTCTATAGACCTCACAGGACCTTCCGATGTTCTGGACGGACATGTTTTACTTACGTTGATAGATTCCTTCAGTCGTTTTCCAGAGGCAACCTTCGTTACACACGGAAATTCAAGGGAAATAATTGACGTTCTGATCACTCACTTCGCCAGGTATGGCATCCCTAAATCGATCACGACGGATAACGGTACCCCATTCGTTTCTCAAGAGTTCGAAGAATTTTTGAAAAATTACGGCATTGCTCATTCCCTGTCTTCTGTGTACTACCCACGGGCAAATGGCATCGTTGAACGCTTACATTCGACAATCAAAAACCGTTTAAAACGGATAAGGTCAGAATCGATTTCAGCCGGAAGGAAATCCTTGACACGAGCATTGCAAACCGTACTTTCAGACATCAGGTCTACACCAAACGAAGTTACCGGCGAATCGCCCTTCCAGCGACTTTTTAACCGCCCAATGTCGACCAAACTCGCTTTACTATCAACATCCCAAGAATGCAACAAGCCTACTTCTCCACCTAGAAATGTTTATAAAGAGTATGCGAATAAATGGTCAGTCAGTGATAAGGACTACAAACCGGGCGATGACGTTTTGGTTCGAAAAGGTGACCGAAAGCCATTCACCGTGCATGGCAGGATTGTCCGAGAAGTGGGGAGATACACATATGCAATATTGATTAATGGTAATTTGCGACGTTACAATCAAAGGAACATCAAACCTGCAAAGGCGATGCCCTCTGAAGAAGCTCTACGTGCCTATGATTTAGTAGGAACCGACTTGCTGTCGATTAGCAGCTCTCCTCCCGAACCTTACTTCTCTTCACATACGAATCACTCAACAACCGAACACCATCCACAACATACCGACAACGCCGGATTACATCTGTCCTCTCAACCTTCTACTTCTAATCATAGTACTCCACATACAATCCCTAGAAAACAATACAACCTGCGTAAATGATTTGTAGATCCTAATTGTTACAGAGTGTGATTCCCTGACGGTTTTCTCTGCTGTGATTTATCCAAGACTTATCTTTTACACTTATTCAATCTTTGTGGTTATAAAAACTGAACTTGCACTCTACTTGCGATTGAAATTTAGTAGTTATCGTGATTTTGAACTTTTGTTATGCAGTTAGTAATTTCTCTTCCTATGATTACAGTTCCGTGTTTCAAAGTGCGTGGATGCCGAGTTATTAAAGTTGTTGGGGGATGTTGAGATTTGTGAACAATGTCAATTTATGTTAATTCAGTTGTTTAAATATACCGTGTATGAAACAGACACTTTCGCTTCTCAAGTATACCACGCTATCGAAAAAACGGATTGGTTTTCTCTTATCTCTATTGGGCCAGAACGCAACATTAATCCATTTAAAAAGTATCATTTTTTGAAAAAATAGTATTTTTAAAAACGACATAAATTCATGAATTTTAACCCTCTTTCAGGTTTTTAAGACCTAAATTCATAAATTTAGGCGTTTTTAAAAATACCCAATTTTTCAAAATCTCAAATTTGAGAATTACAATTTTTACCTTGAAAATCATGACCGTTCAAGGACACCGAAAATCATAAAAGTTGAGAACTTTAAAATTGAGATTAAGATCATTTTTTCTCTTTAAAATCATGACCGTTCCAGGACACCGAAAAAATCAGAAAAGTTAAGAATCGCAAAATTTGAGAATTACAATTTTCACCCCCAAAATCATGACCGTTCCAGGACACAACAAAAAATTGGTATTTTTAAAAACGTCTTTTCAATCCATCTTTCAGGTTTTTAAAATATATCATGTGTCTAATAATATTTCTTTAACAGGTAGCGGTTAATGCAAAATAAAAAACACATTCTTTATTCTTTTTGAAATATTTTATTCAGATGTATGTACAAGTAGTTTAGATTACAAAGTAAATATATGACAACTAAATGACAACTAGAAAAATGTTACATTGATAAACTGGGAATGGCATTCCCATTTTTCTATTGTTACATAAAATGATTGACAAAACACACCACTACGTCAAATAATATGCTAGAAGTCACACAGTATAAGAAAAAATAAAGAATGTTACATTTATAAGCTGCGAATGCTCATTCCCATTCTCTTATTCCGTCTCACAAAATAAAATGTTAATGCATGCTACTCACATAATATAGCAAAGTCTTACAATATAAGAAAAAGCAACCACTGTTTCATTTATAAGCTGCAAATGGCATTCCCATTTTTCTATTCTGTTACATAAAATGATTGTCAATACATACTACTCATTTTGTGTTTGGCGCTCCTGTATATGTTGTGTCTCTAATTGCTGCGTTAGTCCAGTCGACATATCAGATGTCTGATTGGATTCTTGGGAAGAAAATATCCCTGAGCTAATTTGAAGCAACTGTTCCTCTTTTTCAAATTCAAAATAATCTTCAAAATACTTAAAGTTTTTGAAAACAAAGAATATACTTAAAGTACATGTTTGAAGTTTTGTGTTAGCTTGAGAAAGGCGATATAATTTTATCAAAAAACGTTACATACCTTCTTGAGAATTTAATGTTGTATTCACTCTCCAACTTTTGAGTAAAGGCTACCATTGATAAATGTTCCACTGATTTTAATTTAGATAACACAAATCCTTGGCAAATAGCAATTGATAAGGAAGAATTATTGTGTACTTTTTCTTGATAAATTAGAGAATGTAGGGTTGTAACACAGTTTTAGATAGTGCATGTCGCCTGTGCACTCACGTCTAGCTGTCGTTGGATTAGTTGTCCTGATGAAAATGAGTTTCTTATTTCAGAAAAAATCTCATTTTTCTTGTCTTCTTTTTCTGGTTTTATCTTCTTTTGAAAATAGACTTCATGATTTACAATAACAGTTTTGAAAAAATCTTTCTTCTCATCTTTGATGAGTGGAAGTACTTGATCACAAAATTTGAGGAATTCGCGATGAATAGAAGCACCCATTTTTGACACAGCTTCGATGTTTAGGTCTCGGATAAATTGTAAACAGTCACAGTCTCGTAGAACGCTCACAGTATGAATGCACGCAGTAAGAATGAAATTGTAATATGTGGAATAATGGCAGCAGCTGTTTCTGAGAGAGAGAGAATCTTTATGACCTTTGCCCCAGCGAAACGACTAAAGCATACCCGCATATGGCGCTATTGTCTGCCACAAGCCGCAGCTGCTACCACTTCAATGTTCAACGTCAAAGCAAGTCAAGCGAAACAAACTAAGATTAGCGACTTCTTCTGCAGAAACTAATTAAAATGTGCATTAAGATGCATGTCTTCCCAAAAAGGATATTTTTCGTGGAATGAAGAGTAGTTTTTTTATCCTCATAACATGTACGATTGCATCGGTATTGGGCAGTAGAGGTATGCTGGTGTATAAAAAAAATTCAATTGCTTATCTACGATTCATACTGGCAAACAATTCCTTTGATAAAAATTTATTAAATAGATTTTCTTCATTAAAAATGAATGGCGAAAATCTGACTGAGTTATCTCCCAGAGCTTTTGGTCTGACTGAGTTCCAAAAAAAAATACGGCAAACAAACAACTACGAATTTCGATTTAAATAAGATCGCTACTCAATTGGGAATAAAGAATTTTCACTTATTGATGAGAAATGAATTGCAGTTGATAAAAGATGTGCGAAACACTAACTCTGCTAATAAACCGATTTTATTACAATGTAACGTTTTAATTTAGATTAAATTAAATCATTTGAAAATCTAATAAGTAGTAAGGAAAGTCATCATGATGGGACAGTTTTTAAATCAATACCCCCCTTCTGACTTCTAGGAGTCCCTATAAGAAATTTTTTTATTATAAAATGAGCAACATAAATGAGTTTTTAAAATTATATGGAACACAAACAACAACGAATTTTGATCTAAAGAAAATCGCAAATCAATTGGGAATAAAGAATTTTCAAATATTGATGAGAGACGAATTACAATTGATTAAAAATAAGCCAACTATAAATTTCATAACAAATCTTCATACGTCAGATCAAAAAGGCGTACATTGGTCTGCAGGTACGTCTAATAAAAATGGAGATAATTACTATTTCGACTCTTATGGATTGCCTCCAACAAACGAAGTTAAGAAATTACTTGGCAATGGAACTTATAATACATTTCAAATTCAAAAACCAGGAACTACTTATTGCGGTCAATTATGTCTTTATGTTTTATTTAAATTACAAAAAGGAGCACCATTTCTTGATATTATGTTAGAATTGAACAAGGGAATTTCATTCCCGAAACATTGGTTCCAATAATAATGATAATTAAAAATCAAGCGAAGCTAGCTAGCTAAAGCGCCAATTAAAGGTTAAAATCGCTTCGTTGTAATTCATTTTGATAAAATCGGCCTCTGATATTTTCATCATCTAAATCTTTAATTTCGTAAGTAATCGGATAAGTTTGGTTTATTTTACAAACTTCAAATATTTCTTTAGTCCAATAGCCAACAAAGCCTTTTTCAAATTTATTCTTATACTTAAATATTCTAACTCTATCTCCAAATTTTAAATTTCAGCTTACGTTTCTGCAAATTCGGATTACTCTCATTCAAATTATTATTTTCGTTCGAATAATTATTTTCGAATATTTTCTTTCGTATTAAATCAGGGTCGTCAGAAGCATTCTTTGGGGTTTCTTCAATACCTGAATGAACTTTATTATTGTACTGCTCTACAATTCCTGGTAATATCTTCAACCATTTCTGATTTCTTTGCTCAGTAAATTTCTTGAATAATTTAATTTTTTGACGTCCGATTGAATCTTTCTATCACTACGGCCTTCCCTGCATTTTCAGTTGAATAAACAGTTTCAAATTGTGGCTGAACGTTACGGTTATAAAATTCCGACCCTTAGTCAACAAACAATTTCCTTGGCTTTCTATTAGTTTCTTTAAAGATTTCTTCAAACGCATATTTAACTGACAGACCACTTTTGTTTTTAAAGGCTTTACCCAAGCGTATCGCGTATATAAATCTATAACGGTCAATGCGTATTTATAATCAGAATCATTCGGCATATGAATAAGATCAGCACTCCAAATATCATCTTTATTAAATACTTTTACTTTCAATAAATATTTAGGCTTTCTGTATTCTTTATGAATTTCGGACGCGTAGGTTCGAGCGTTGCTCTCAGACAGCTTTGCTGTCGTTTCATTTAAACCCTGACCGAATAATATTTTAGCTTGTAAAGCTAAATACAAGCTCTACATCTACATTGAAAAGGCCTCTCTCTCAAATGAACACTTCTCTCGTGATTGCCTTTATCACAATCTCGGGAGAATAATTTAGGCCAAACTGACATTGATAGGACTTTTTTCTGACATGAGCACTTTGTTCGTGAATCACTTTAACATCACTACGGAAGAAAAATTTAGAGCAATATTGACACTGATAAGACTTATCTCTTAGATGAACACTTTGTTCGTGTAAGAGTTTACTACTCCTCACGAAGAAAGATTTAGAGAAATATTGGCACTCATAGGACTTATCTCTTAGATGAACATCATGCTCATGGCGGACTTTTCTATCCTTCGTGACGAATGATTTAGAGCAATATTGACACTGATAAGACTTATCTCTGACATGAACACTTTGTTCGTGCAAGACTTTTCTACTCTTCGTCACGAATGATTTAGAGCAATATTGACACTGGTAGGACTTATCTCTGACATGAACATTTTGTTCGTGTGCGACTTTACTACACTTCGTGAAGAAAGATTTAGAGCAATATTGACACTCGTAGGACTTATCTCTGACATGAACATTTTGTTCGTGACTGACTTTTCTACTCTTCGTGACGAATGATTTAGAGCAATATTGACACTGATAAGACTTATCTCTTATATGAACACCTTGTTCGTGAATGCTTTTACTAGAATTCGTGAAGAATGATTTAGAGCAATAGTTACATCGAAAAGTCCTCTCTCTTACATTAACAAACTGCTTGTCGGCAACGTCACTTGAACAACTTGACATTGACTTTTTGCATTTAGAGGACATGCTATTATCTAAAAGGATATAGTCAGAAGAAGATCTGTCAAACTTCCCCAGTCATCACAAAGATCAACTATTGATTGCTGTGGACTCTCTGATATCGTCCATTCCACGACCAATGAAATATTCAATCAGTCTTCCATTTACCAGAAACTGCCTCGTTCGATGCGAGCACTATATCTGCTACTCAAAACGGCTACTCACTCAAAAATATTCACTTCAGACTGCTGCGAATTCACCGATATCCAATCTGAAACGAAAAGTAGACAAAAATGGATATGCAATCGACAGAGGTAACTTGAAATCTCAAAATATGATTAAGAAATTTTCCCACTTTAGTGAATAGATCAATACAAACAATGTACACGATTCAGTCTATTCCTTATATTTTCTAATCTTCATCCTTCCCAATTCCAAAGGGCTTGGACAGCAATGCCCTGGTGACGCTGGAGATTGAGACACTTAACACACAGTGAGAGCAGCGACACTTCCTAATGCGAATAGACTCGAACCAATGACCTTCAAGACTTCCACATCGACAAATGGTGCATTGCCAATTCAGTTATACCACCACATTCGTTAACTAAATGTCCAAGGAAGATCCATCAGAGGACGAACTGCTGAGTGAATCAATTTTATACCATCAACAGAAGCATCATTAGCCTAATAAAGTGCTAATACTTTCAAAATTATCATCGATGTAAAATAAGGAGCAGAGATAAGAAGCATGAAGGTTAAAAGCCTTTTTCAGATATCAGATGGTGAGCTGAGATAAGTCAAAGTTCACAAGCCAAGTTACAAAAGAGAAGAATGCTCTATACTCCTACGTCTGAATGATCCACAAAGACTAACACGATCTTATGGCGGACAACGGACATCACCATGGCTACTACAAATCAGTGCATCTCACCACTTCAACCCGGTGCGGTTCCTCTTCTTTTCCGATAGGATGAAAGAAAACACATGTGAATAAGGAACACCCTGTATATTCACAAGTTTGAGGAACTTACGAAATATTGTATAAAACACTAAGTTAATCGGATAGGATAAATAATTCGACAACAAACAACGAAGTGACAGAAATTAGTCTTCGTGATGAAAGAACGTTGGGATTCCATGAGCATCATTCAAACCAATGTGACTTCTACAACTAATGCGGGAACCTCGAAAGCAGTCACTTGAGGTTCTTATCAAGGCGAACATCAAGTTCTTGCCAAGTTTTTGTGTGGATGAATGAACGAATGTTCTGATAATTTCCGTCCCATTGGTTTTCAAGTCTTTCAGTTAGCAATTTTAAAAAGGATTTTGTTGTAACCCAAAAGATCCGTCGCAAGAGAATATTAGCGGAGTAAAGTCGCATCTTCTGAAATCACACGCGTCTTTGTATGTCGACTCCTTTTGTCTTTCGGATACTGCAAGGATCTGTGTGGAGTTGCGGTTATCGCGAGATTCAGCGTCAAGGTTTAGTACCTGAACGTCGAACAACGTTGGTGTCTGAGATGTCCACACTCCTCGTACCAATGGGTCAGCCATCAGCCCTTCTTGCATGATGTCATTTTCCATTCTCTCTAACAATTGGCTCTTGTTAGCTAGTGTCAAGCTAGTGTTAATTCTTTGCGAGATCGACACTGATGTGATCAGGCCACTCATTCATCGTTGTGCTGTTTGTGCTGAACAGGATATTGGAAAACTTCATTTGTGTGAAGGAAAACCCAAATAAAACGATGTGTTTCTTGATAGCTATAATTCTTGTGATTTAAACATTCTTGGTCTATTTTCACACTTAAAAACATAGAATACACTGTGCTTTCCTTGGAAAGATGTCATCTTCTTATACATGATAAAACTCGTCTCGAAAAATAGGCCAGATCAACTGGAACACCCTGAGCACAACGTTTTGACCATACAAATACCAAACCTTGTCCTCGTACATGAAGATGAGAAAGAAAATCATTCTATTCTAAGCAATCTGTATTTATCGGCACATTCAGAGTCAATGACAAGATACTGCCAAATCACACTCAAGTGGAGACCAAATCATCATTTACAGAGGAATCAGAGCACGGCTTCTGACAACAAATCCGACACGTATGTCAATTTTACAAGTACACATGCTTCATTCATAAAGCAAGCGAACATCCAAATGTAGAATTACAATACAACTCACGTTCAAAAAAGGTCGTTGCAGTAAATCATCGTTTTCATGTTAATATAGTTCTCTAGCCAATACATTGCACGCAGTACACTAAAATACATACATCATTTCAACTCCCGTTGATCCTCAAATCATGACATTAATCCTGCTTCACCTCTACGAGTATAACACATCAGAACAACGGTCACACAGAGAAGGAGTTTCATACCCGTTCTTAATAAAAATTGGATGAGTCCTATCTGTTTGGCGATTGTACATTTTCAAGCACAAACTGCAACGTCTCGACTTCACCTCCACTTTCTTCGTCTCGTTGGGTTTACATTGCTGATGCATGTCAGGATTTGCTTTTTCACTATTGACTAATCCAATGAGCTTCTGAAGATCTTCAGTCTGTGGGTTTCTGTCACTACTCATTTCTGGAGCAGATGCAGAATTCCTGCCATTTGACGACTCTTCTTCGGAATTACAAATTTCATGCTCATGATGGATTCCAAGTTTACAGGTTCTCTCATGACGAACCTGAGATGTTCGATAGCAGAAAAATTTAGGACAATATCTACATTGAAAAGGCCTCTCTCTCAAATGAACACTTCTCTCGTGATTGCCTTTATCACGATCTCGGGAGAATAATTTAGGGCAAAACTGACATTGATAGGACTTTTTTCTGACATGAACACGTTGTTCGTGAAGGGTTTTATTAGACTTCGTGAAGAATGATTTAGAGCAATATTGGCACTGATAAGACTTATCTCTTATATGAACACCTTGTTCGTGAAGGGTTTTATTAGACTTCGTGAAGAATGATTTAGAGCAATATTGGCACTGATAAGACTTATCTCTGACATGAACACTTTCTTCGTGTAAGACTTTATGATCCTTCCTGACGAATGATTTAGAGCAATATTGGCACTGATAAGACTTATCTCTGACATGAACACTTTGTTCGTGAACGGTTTTAGTAGACGTCGTGAAGAATGATTTAGAGCAATAGCTACATCGAAATCTCCTCTCTCTTATATGAACGAAGGTTTTGCTGACAACGTCACTTGAACAACTTGACATTGACTTTTTGCATTTAGAGGACATGCTATTACTTAAAAAGATATAACAAGAAGATATGTTAAAACTTCCCCAGTCATCACAAAGATCAACTATTGATTGCTGTGGACTCTCTGATATCGTCAATTCCAAGACCAATCAAATATTCAATCAGTCTTCCAGTTACCAGAAACTGCTTCGTTCGATGCGAGCACTATCTCTGCTACTCAAAACGGCTACTCACTCAAAAATATTCACTTCAGACTGCTGCGAATTCACCGATATCCAATCTGAAACGAAAAGTAGACAAAAATGGATATGCAATCGTGAGATAACTTGAAATCTCAAAATATGATTAAGAAATTTTCCCACTTTAGTGAATAGATCAATACAAACAATGTACACGATTCAATCTATTCCTAATCTTTTACTTCACCCTTCCGAATTCCCAACGGATGGGACAGCAATGTCCTGGTGACGCTGGAGATTGAGACATTTAACACACAGTGAGAGCAGCGACACTTCCTAATGCGAATAGACTTGAACCAATGACCTTCAAGACTTCCACATCGACAAGTGGTGCATTGCCAATTCAGTTATACCACATTCGTTAACTAAATGTCCAAGGAAGATCCAGCAGAGGACGAACTGCTGAGTGAATCAATTTTATACCATCAACAGAAGCATCATTAGCCTAATAAAGTGCTAATAAGTTCACTATATTTACAGGTTTCAGGAACTTACAAAATCTTGTATAAAACACAAAGTTAATCGGATAAGAGAAATAATTCGACAACAAGCAAGGAAGTGAAAGAAATTAGTCTTCGTGATGAAAGAACGTTGGGATTCCATGAGCATCATTCAAACCAATGTGACTTCTACAACTAATGCGGGAACCTCGAAAGCAGTCACTTGAGGTTCTTATCAAGGCGAACATCAAGTTCTTGCCAAGTTTTTGTGTGGATGAATGAACGAATGTTCTGATAATTTCCGTCCCATTGGTTTTCAAGTCTTTCAGTTAGCAATTTTAAAAAGGATTTTGTTGTAACCCAAAAGATCCGTCGCAAGAGAATATTAGCGGAGTAAAGTCGCATCTTCTGAAATCACACGCGTCTTTGTATGTCGACTCCTTTTGTCTTTCGGATACTGCAAGGATCTGTGTGGAGTTGCGGTTATCGCGAGATTCAGCGTCAAGGTTTAGTACCTGAACGTCGAACAACGTTGGTGTCTGAGATGTCCACACTCCTCGTACCAATGGGTCAGCCATCAGCCCTTCTTGCATGATGTCATTTTCCATTCTCTCTAACAATTGGCTCTTGTTAGCTAGTGTCAAGCTAGTGTTAATTCTTTGCGAGATCGACACTGATGTGATCAGGCCACTCATTCATCGTTGTGCTGTTTGTGCTGAACAGGATATTGGAAAACTTCATTTGTGTGAAGGAAAACCCAAATAAAACGATGTGTTTCTTGATAGCTATAATTCTTGTGATTTAAACATTCTTGGTCTATTTTCACACTTAAAAACATAGAATACACTGTGCTTTCCTTGGAAAGATGTCATCTTCTTATACATGATAAAACTCGTCTCGAAAAATAGGCCAGATCAACTGGAACACCCTGAGCACAACGTTTTGACCATACAAATACCAAACCTTGTCCTCGTACATGAAGATGAGAAAGAAAATCATTCTATTCTAAGCAATCTGTATTTATCGGCACATTCAGAGTCAATGACAAGATACTGCCAAATCACACTCAAGTGGAGACCAAATCATCATTTACAGAGGAATCAGAGCACGGCTTCTGACAACAAATCCGACACGTATGTCAATTTTACAAGTACACATGCTTCATTCATAAAGCAAGCGAACATCCAAATGTAGAATTACAATACAACTCACGTTCAAAAAAGGTCGTTGCAGTAAATCATCGTTTTCATGTTAATATAGTTCTCTAGCCAATACATTGCACGCAGTACACTAAAATACATACATCATTTCAACTCCCGTTGATCCTCAAATCATGACATTAATCCTGCTTCACCTCTACGAGTATAACACATCAGAACAACGGTCACACAGAGAAGGAGTTTCATACCCGTTCTTAATAAAAATTGGATGAGTCCTATCTGTTTGGCGATTGTACATTTTCAAGCACAAACTGCAACGTCTCGACTTCACCTCCACTTTCTTCGTCTCGTTGGGTTTACATTGCTGATGCATGTCAGGATTTGCTTTTTCACTATTGACTAATCCAATGAGCTTCTGAAGATCTTCAGTCTGTGGGTTTCTGTCACTACTCATTTCTGGAGCAGATGCAGAATTCCTGCCATTTGACGACTCTTCTTCGGAATTACAAATTTCATGCTCATGATGGATTCCAAGTTTACAGGTTCTCTCATGACGAACCTGAGATGTTCGATAGCAGAAAAATTTAGGACAATATCTACATTGAAAAGGCCTCTCTCTCAAATGAACACTTCTCTCGTGATTGCCTTTATCACGATCTCGGGAGAATAATTTAGGGCAAAACTGACATTGATAGGACTTTTTTCTGACATGAACACGTTGTTCGTGAAGGGTTTTATTAGACTTCGTGAAGAATGATTTAGAGCAATATTGGCACTGATAAGACTTATCTCTTATATGAACACCTTGTTCGTGAAGGGTTTTATTAGACTTCGTGAAGAATGATTTAGAGCAATATTGGCACTGATAAGACTTATCTCTGACATGAACACTTTCTTCGTGTAAGACTTTATGATCCTTCCTGACGAATGATTTAGAGCAATATTGGCACTGATAAGACTTATCTCTGACATGAACACTTTGTTCGTGAACGGTTTTAGTAGACCTCGTGAAGAATGATTTAGAGCAATAGCTACATCGAAATCTCCTCTCTCTTATATGAACGAAGGTTTTGCTGACAACGTCACTTGAACAACTTGACATTGACTTTTTGCATTTAGAGGACATGCTATTACTTAAAAAGATATAACAAGAAGATCTGTTAAAACTTCCCCAGTCATCACAAAGATCAACTATTGATTGCTGTGGACTCTCTGATATCGTCAATTCCAAGACCAATCAAATATTCAATCAGTCTTCCAGTTACCAGAAACTGCTTCGTTCGATGCGAGCACTATCTCTGCTACTCAAAACGGCTACTCACTCAAAAATATTCACTTCAGACTGCTGCGAATTCACCGATATCCAATCTGAAACGAAAAGTAGACAAAAATGGATATGCAATCGTGAGATAACTTGAAATCTCAAAATATGATTAAGAAATTTTCCCACTTTAATGAATAGATCAATACAAACAATGTACACGATTCAATCTATTCCTAATCTTTTACTTCACCCTTCCGAATTCCCAACGGATGGGACAGCAATGTCCTGGTGACGCTGGAGATTGAGACATTTAACACACAGTGAGAGCAGCGACACTTCCTAATGCGAATAGACTTGAACCAATGACCTTCAAGACTTCCACATCGACAAGTGGTGCATTGCCAATTCAGTTATACCACATTCGTTAACTAAATGTCCAAGGAAGATCCAGCAGAGGACGAACTGCTGAGTGAATCAATTTTATACCATCAACAGAAGCATCATTAGCCTAATAAAGTGCTAATAAGTTCACTATATTTACAGGTTTCAGGAACTTACAAAATCTTGTATAAAACACAAAGTTAATCGGATAAGAGAAATAATTCGACAACAAGCAAGGAAGTGAAAGAAATTAGTCTTCGTGATGAAAGAACGTTGGGATTCCATGAGCATCATTCAAACCAATGTGACTTCTACAACTAATGCGGGAACCTCGAAAGCAGTCACTTGAGGTTCTTATCAAGGCGAACATCAAGTTCTTGCCAAGTTTTTGTGTGGATGAATGAACGAATGTTCTGATAATTTCCGTCCCATTGGTTTTCAAGTCTTTCAGTTAGCAATTTTAAAAAGGATTTTGTTGTAACCCAAAAGATCCGTCGCAAGAGAATATTAGCGGAGTAAAGTCGCATCTTCTGAAATCACACGCGTCTTTGTATGTCGACTCCTTTTGTCTTTCGGATACTGCAAGGATCTGTGTGGAGTTGCGGTTATCGCGAGATTCAGCGTCAAGGTTTAGTACCTGAACGTCGAACAACGTTGGTGTCTGAGATGTCCACACTCCTCGTACCAATGGGTCAGCCATCAGCCCTTCTTGCATGATGTCATTTTCCATTCTCTCTAACAATTGGCTCTTGTTAGCTAGTGTCAAGCTAGTGTTAATTCTTTGCGAGATCGACACTGATGTGATCAGGCCACTCATTCATCGTTGTGCTGTTTGTGCTGAACAGGATATTGGAAAACTTCATTTGTGTGAAGGAAAACCCAAATAAAACGATGTGTTTCTTGATAGCTATAATTCTTGTGATTTAAACATTCTTGGTCTATTTTCACACTTAAAAACATAGAATACACTGTGCTTTCCTTGGAAAGATGTCATCTTCTTATACATGATAAAACTCGTCTCGAAAAATAGGCCAGATCAACTGGAACACCCTGAGCACAACGTTTTGACCATACAAATACCAAACCTTGTCCTCGTACATGAAGATGAGAAAGAAAATCATTCTATTCTAAGCAATCTGTATTTATCGGCACATTCAGAGTCAATGACAAGATACTGCCAAATCACACTCAAGTGGAGACCAAATCATCATTTACAGAGGAATCAGAGCACGGCTTCTGACAACAAATCCGACACGTATGTCAATTTTACAAGTACACATGCTTCATTCATAAAGCAAGCGAACATCCAAATGTAGAATTACAATACAACTCACGTTCAAAAAAGGTCGTTGCAGTAAATCATCGTTTTCATGTTAATATAGTTCTCTAGCCAATACATTGCACGCAGTACACTAAAATACATACATCATTTCAACTCCCGTTGATCCTCAAATCATGACATTAATCCTGCTTCACCTCTACGAGTATAACACATCAGAACAACGGTCACACAGAGAAGGAGTTTCATACCCGTTCTTAATAAAAATTGGATGAGTCCTATCTGTTTGGCGATTGTACATTTTCAAGCACAAACTGCAACGTCTCGACTTCACCTCCACTTTCTTCGTCTCGTTGGGTTTACATTGCTGATGCATGTCAGGATTTGCTTTTTCACTATTGACTAATCCAATGAGCTTCTGAAGATCTTCAGTCTGTGGGTTTCTGTCACTACTCATTTCTGGAGCAGATGCAGAATTCCTGCCATTTGACGACTCTTCTTCGGAATTACAAATTTCATGCTCATGATGGATTCCAAGTTTACAGGTTCTCTCATGACGAACCTGAGATGTTCGATAGCAGAAAAATTTAGGACAATATCTACATTGAAAAGGCCTCTCTCTCAAATGAACACTTCTCTCGTGATTGCCTTTATCACGATCTCGGGAGAATAATTTAGGGCAAAACTGACATTGATAGGACTTTTTTCTGACATGAACACGTTGTTCGTGAAGGGTTTTATTAGACTTCGTGAAGAATGATTTAGAGCAATATTGGCACTGATAAGACTTATCTCTTATATGAACACCTTGTTCGTGAAGGGTTTTATTAGACTTCGTGAAGAATGATTTAGAGCAATATTGGCACTGATAAGACTTATCTCTGACATGAACACTTTCTTCGTGTAAGACTTTATGATCCTTCCTGACGAATGATTTAGAGCAATATTGGCACTGATAAGACTTATCTCTGACATGAACACTTTGTTCGTGAACGGTTTTAGTAGACCTCGTGAAGAATGATTTAGAGCAATAGCTACATCGAAATCTCCTCTCTCTTATATGAACGAAGGTTTTGCTGACAACGTCACTTGAACAACTTGACATTGACTTTTTGCATTTAGAGGACATGCTATTACTTAAAAAGATATAACAAGAAGATCTGTTAAAACTTCCCCAGTCATCACAAAGATCAACTATTGATTGCTGTGGACTCTCTGATATCGTCAATTCCAAGACCAATCAAATATTCAATCAGTCTTCCAGTTACCAGAAACTGCTTCGTTCGATGCGAGCACTATCTCTGCTACTCAAAACGGCTACTCACTCAAAAATATTCACTTCAGACTGCTGCGAATTCACCGATATCCAATCTGAAACGAAAAGTAGACAAAAATGGATATGCAATCGTGAGATAACTTGAAATCTCAAAATATGATTAAGAAATTTTCCCACTTTAGTGAATAGATCAATACAAACAATGTACACGATTCAATCTATTCCTAATCTTTTACTTCACCCTTCCGAATTCCCAACGGATGGGACAGCAATGTCCTGGTGACGCTGGAGATTGAGACATTTAACACACAGTGAGAGCAGCGACACTTCCTAATGCGAATAGACTTGAACCAATGACCTTCAAGACTTCCACATCGACAAGTGGTGCATTGCCAATTCAGTTATACCACATTCGTTAACTAAATGTCCAAGGAAGATCCAGCAGAGGACGAACTGCTGAGTGAATCAATTTTATACCATCAACAGAAGCATCATTAGCCTAATAAAGTGCTAATAAGTTCACTATATTTACAGGTTTCAGGAACTTACAAAATCTTGTATAAAACACAAAGTTAATCGGATAAGAGAAATAATTCGACAACAAGCAAGGAAGTGAAAGAAATTAGTCTTCGTGATGAAAGAACGTTGGGATTCCATGAGCATCATTCAAACCAATGTGACTTCTACAACTAATGCGGGAACCTCGAAAGCAGTCACTTGAGGTTCTTATCAAGGCGAACATCAAGTTCTTGCCAAGTTTTTGTGTGGATGAATGAACGAATGTTCTGATAATTTCCGTCCCATTGGTTTTCAAGTCTTTCAGTTAGCAATTTTAAAAAGGATTTTGTTGTAACCCAAAAGATCCGTCGCAAGAGAATATTAGCGGAGTAAAGTCGCATCTTCTGAAATCACACGCGTCTTTGTATGTCGACTCCTTTTGTCTTTCGGATACTGCAAGGATCTGTGTGGAGTTGCGGTTATCGCGAGATTCAGCGTCAAGGTTTAGTACCTGAACGTCGAACAACGTTGGTGTCTGAGATGTCCACACTCCTCGTACCAATGGGTCAGCCATCAGCCCTTCTTGCATGATGTCATTTTCCATTCTCTCTAACAATTGGCTCTTGTTAGCTAGTGTCAAGCTAGTGTTAATTCTTTGCGAGATCGACACTGATGTGATCAGGCCACTCATTCATCGTTGTGCTGTTTGTGCTGAACAGGATATTGGAAAACTTCATTTGTGTGAAGGAAAACCCAAATAAAACGATGTGTTTCTTGATAGCTATAATTCTTGTGATTTAAACATTCTTGGTCTATTTTCACACTTAAAAACATAGAATACACTGTGCTTTCCTTGGAAAGATGTCATCTTCTTATACATGATAAAACTCGTCTCGAAAAATAGGCCAGATCAACTGGAACACCCTGAGCACAACGTTTTGACCATACAAATACCAAACCTTGTCCTCGTACATGAAGATGAGAAAGAAAATCATTCTATTCTAAGCAATCTGTATTTATCGGCACATTCAGAGTCAATGACAAGATACTGCCAAATCACACTCAAGTGGAGACCAAATCATCATTTACAGAGGAATCAGAGCACGGCTTCTGACAACAAATCCGACACGTATGTCAATTTTACAAGTACACATGCTTCATTCATAAAGCAAGCGAACATCCAAATGTAGAATTACAATACAACTCACGTTCAAAAAAGGTCGTTGCAGTAAATCATCGTTTTCATGTTAATATAGTTCTCTAGCCAATACATTGCACGCAGTACACTAAAATACATACATCATTTCAACTCCCGTTGATCCTCAAATCATGACATTAATCCTGCTTCACCTCTACGAGTATAACACATCAGAACAACGGTCACACAGAGAAGGAGTTTCATACCCGTTCTTAATAAAAATTGGATGAGTCCTATCTGTTTGGCGATTGTACATTTTCAAGCACAAACTGCAACGTCTCGACTTCACCTCCACTTTCTTCGTCTCGTTGGGTTTACATTGCTGATGCATGTCAGGATTTGCTTTTTCACTATTGACTAATCAATGAGCTTCTGAAGATCTTCAGTCTGTGGGTTTCTGTCACTACTCATTTCTGGAGCAGATGCAGAATTCCTGCCATTTGACGACTCTTCTTCGGAATTACAAATTTCATGCTCATGATGGATTCCAAGTTTACAGGTTCTCTCATGACGAACCTGAGATGTTCGATAGCAGAAAAATTTAGGACAATATCTACATTGAAAAGGCCTCTCTCTCAAATGAACACTTCTCTCGTGATTGCCTTTATCACGATCTCGGGAGAATAATTTAGGGCAAAACTGACATTGATAGGACTTTTTTCTGACATGAACACGTTGTTCGTGAAGGGTTTTATTAGACTTCGTGAAGAATGATTTAGAGCAATATTGGCACTGATAAGACTTATCTCTTATATGAACACCTTGTTCGTGAAGGGTTTTATTAGACTTCGTGAAGAATGATTTAGAGCAATATTGGCACTGATAAGACTTATCTCTGACATGAACACTTTCTTCGTGTAAGACTTTATGATCCTTCCTGACGAATGATTTAGAGCAATATTGGCACTGATAAGACTTATCTCTGACATGAACACTTTGTTCGTGAACGGTTTTAGTAGACCTCGTGAAGAATGATTTAGAGCAATAGCTACATCGAAATCTCCTCTCTCTTATATGAACGAAGGTTTTGCTGACAACGTCACTTGAACAACTTGACATTGACTTTTTGCATTTAGAGGACATGCTATTACTTAAAAAGATATAACAAGAAGATCTGTTAAAACTTCCCCAGTCATCACAAAGATCAACTATTGATTGCTGTGGACTCTCTGATATCGTCAATTCCAAGACCAATCAAATATTCAATCAGTCTTCCAGTTACCAGAAACTGCTTCGTTCGATGCGAGCACTATCTCTGCTACTCAAAACGGCTACTCACTCAAAAATATTCACTTCAGACTGCTGCGAATTCACCGATATCCAATCTGAAACGAAAAGTAGACAAAAATGGATATGCAATCGTGAGATAACTTGAAATCTCAAAATATGATTAAGAAATTTTCCCACTTTAATGAATAGATCAATACAAACAATGTACACGATTCAATCTATTCCTAATCTTTTACTTCACCCTTCCGAATTCCCAACGGATGGGACAGCAATGTCCTGGTGACGCTGGAGATTGAGACATTTAACACACAGTGAGAGCAGCGACACTTCCTAATGCGAATAGACTTGAACCAATGACCTTCAAGACTTCCACATCGACAAGTGGTGCATTGCCAATTCAGTTATACCACATTCGTTAACTAAATGTCCAAGGAAGATCCAGCAGAGGACGAACTGCTGAGTGAATCAATTTTATACCATCAACAGAAGCATCATTAGCCTAATAAAGTGCTAATAAGTTCACTATATTTACAGGTTTCAGGAACTTACAAAATCTTGTATAAAACACAAAGTTAATCGGATAAGAGAAATAATTCGACAACAAGCAAGGAAGTGAAAGAAATTAGTCTTCGTGATGAAAGAACGTTGGGATTCCATGAGCATCATTCAAACCAATGTGACTTCTACAACTAATGCGGGAACCTCGAAAGCAGTCACTTGAGGTTCTTATCAAGGCGAACATCAAGTTCTTGCCAAGTTTTTGTGTGGATGAATGAACGAATGTTCTGATAATTTCCGTCCCATTGGTTTTCAAGTCTTTCAGTTAGCAATTTTAAAAAGGATTTTGTTGTAACCCAAAAGATCCGTCGCAAGAGAATATTAGCGGAGTAAAGTCGCATCTTCTGAAATCACACGCGTCTTTGTATGTCGACTCCTTTTGTCTTTCGGATACTGCAAGGATCTGTGTGGAGTTGCGGTTATCGCGAGATTCAGCGTCAAGGTTTAGTACCTGAACGTCGAACAACGTTGGTGTCTGAGATGTCCACACTCCTCGTACTAATGGGTCAGCCCTCAGCCCTTCTTGCATGATGTCATTTCCATTCTCTCTAAGAATTGGCTCTTTCATTACATTGCCTTCTCCGAAAGCCAGGGGGATTTAAGGGAATTGGCCTCAGGGGATTTTAACATCGTCTCCAGTATCTCTTCTTCAAATATCTCATCCTATTCTGTTACAGAGCCGGATGAACCCTAAATCAAAGTCCTGAAGAAGTCCTTGAAAGTGAAAAATCATCAGTAAAACCGTCCATTTGCTGTAAATTGAATACAGAGAACATATGTAGAAGAATAATACTTTTCCACGTTTTGACACGCCATGAGTATTATGAGTATTTCACACGTTTTCAGCATTATTGTGGTACACACACACACACCAAGCTTCGGAGAAATATAGCCTGACAAAATGCCTGATTTCAAAGCTTGAAATGAATACTATTGTAGACAGAAGGAATTCCTTCATGAGCAGTCATGAGTCTGTTTCTCAGTCATTGTATGATGACCTCTCTTTGATTGGCGTTTGACATTTTAGTGGACCAAATCAAGCAGTATTTTGCTGAAAGTTTGAAAATACGCTAAAACACTGAAAGGACCTCTGCAAAAATGCGACATGGGACCGAATCGCTAACAGGTATGGATAACGTTAAGAGATTTGGATTTATCATTCTATTAGAATAAAGTGAAGTTTTCGGAAAATTCACTATTTATCGAATGTAGAGCCTGGAGTGCGCTTATCATGATCCTGCGCAGCGGGGGATTCATTAATGCGACATGATGCACGGATTTGTAAATGTACATTAGCTTAGGTCTGGTTGACTTGCAGACCCTTACAAATACAGCTTCAGGGAAATTAATCTGATAATTCCCTACACCTTATTAATACCGATAGCTTAGGTGACGCAACAATTTCCGCTACCCAGAGCTAATATCTATGCAATGTCTGCATTCATTTTCTCTGATTCGATACAATGATTGTTTTGACGATGTCTAATTGTTGGTGAAGTTGTAATGTTCACAGGACTAATTGTTGATGTTCCGTGTAAAAGAATAATGTGCAAAAAGTCAATCTAAATAGCTCCAAGATCAATAAGCCAACTCAGCTGCAGGCAAGCAGGTTTACATAAACCCCGATTTGACGAAAGAGCAACTGGAAAGCAGGGATGCGGCGTCTTATCAATTTGATAGGACTCCGACTCCGGGGGTTAATACGACTCCGGCTTTTGATAGGACTGCGACTCCGGGTGGCAAGTAGATATAGCCTAGTTATTTGAAAGATTAACTGGTAACCTACATAATAGATTCCATCATTTCCATTTTAATATGCGCTTTGGAGGAGGGATCACACACGATTAACGTGAGGGTAAGAGGTTATGTTCTCAAACAAACTAGTATTTTACTTTGGTCTCTGAAGTGACCTTCGGTGCGTAGGTCAGATCGAGGATAGGAAGGCTTGTCTTCTCTACTCACGGAGAGAAAAGACAATCCTTTTTTCACTATCACGGTTCACTTCCTCAACTATTACAGGCTTTGCATACAGCAGTGTCTCTGTACTTTTGTTTGACGGAGAAAGTTGACATCAAGATAGTGACAACTATTTTTTATTACAACTATATATATATTTTCAAATGTAATTTTGACACAACAAAAGTACTCGTATTTTGACCCTAAGATTTTTCTAACGAATGTTCGGTCTTTGTTGGGTAAACTTGATGAGTTCGCCTCGACTGCACTCTTTATTCAACCAGATTTAGCTTGTATAACAGAATCTTCGCTAAACGTAAAAGAGTTGGGGTTACGATAACATAAACTTCGTTAGCATCAAACTTCATTATTAGCGAATGCTTGATATTCAAGCCACCTCTCATTAGATGTCCATCTATAGTGAGAATCTACCCTGTATGTCGTGTTGTAGTTATGAGACTCGAGCTCATATAAAGAAACTTCCAAAAATAATTGCACAAAAAATAAGAAATCCTTCTTCAATTGAAATTTCCGTGTTGAAGTCCAGATACAAGTTCGATAAGCCAGTGATGAACCCGATGATCACATAACTCACCAACACCTGCTGACAAAACCCAACATATACAATTACGATTGTCACCATTGAATCACGCTTTTCTCAAGCTTTGAAATGAGATAATTTTTTTCGAAATTTGACATTTGGGAAATTTCCACTTCATCATCATCATCATCATTAGGTGCCTTCTCCAATCCGGAAGTTGGCAACCATTTGCCTCCAATTGACTTGATCTTCAGCTTTTCTCTTTGTTTCTCCTAAACTTTTGCAATTGGTCCATTCATTGAGATCAGTACCCCACGTTCTTCTTTGTCTTCCTCTGTGCCGTTCTAACATTCCTCCTAGAATCAGCTGCATCAGTCTTCCTTAGATTCCCTCAACACGTGGCCAGCAAAGCGTAACTTTCTTTGAGTCAACTCATCACTCCATTTTTTCTCTCACCAGTCATTCTCATTACTTCTTTATTTGTCACTCTGTCCATGTATGAGACTTTCAATATCCTTCTGTAGCGCCAAAGCTGAAAAGCGTTTATTCTGATAATTTCTTTGATAAAGGTCCACGCTTCACATCCGTAGGAAAATTTTGATTTTATGTAACAAGCTAGGAGTTTTCTTTTCGGTTTTATGTTTATATCTCTTTGGAGAAAATCCTTGCAATTCCAAAATTCATGTTTTTTTTCGTCAACAATTCTGACCTTCACTTCCTTAGTGCATCGGCCATCTTCTGTGATTATTGTTCCCAGATAGTCATATTCCTTAATCTGTTCCAGAATTTCATCATCGATTTTACTTCATCTGTGTCCTTCGTAAATAATGTGGTTTTAGTTTTCTCTGAATGGAGTAACATTCCATGATGTTTGCAATTTTCATTAATCCTTGTTCATCACATCTGGTGACATTTCTTCGTCTTCAGCCGTAATCACAGTGTCACATTTTGTGTAAGAAGAACACAAAATGCGTGGAAGTCCTTTTGGAAACTCAAGCCCTACTTAACATCACGAGGTATAGAGATGAAGAATAAAAAACGTTTGTTCGATATGTGCATTCTGCCTGTCCTGGCATACGGATCCCAAACCTGGTCTCTAACACGATCACAAGAGAATAAACTCAGAACAACACAACGAGCGATGGAATGAAGGATGATTGGAGTCACTCTGAAAGACAAGGTTAGAAACGAAGAAGTAAGGAGACGAACAGAATTAAAGGACGTTGTGATAGAAGCGAAATATCTCAAGTGGAAGTGGACTGGTCATGTCATCAGGCGACCCGATAACAGATGGAGCCATAGAACGACAGTATGGATACCAAGAGAAGGGAAAAGAAACCGTGGAGGACAGAGAAAGAGATGGAGAGACGAACTCCCAAGGAACTGGCGGCTGACGGCGAACGATCGTGCGAAATGGATTCGTATCACAAGGGAGGCCATTTTCCGCAAGGATGATAACGGCTAACGTAAGACAGTATCATCAGCGCAATCAGTGTAATCTTATATTACCAACTACTTCACCGTTGAACTCAACATCATGATGTGGCATTGTGCAGAGTGTTTCTCTAATGATAAATGCACTTTACAGGTTAAAAAGTATTGGGGAGAGTATGCATCCTTGGCGGACACCTTTCTGACTTCAAAAACTTCAGTCACAACATTCCCATATCTGAAATTCCCTTTCTGGTTGAAATACAAGTTCTAGATGAATTGAGCTTCATAGAAAGATATTCCATTGTCCTTCATAATTTGTTGTACGATAATCTTCCTATTTGATTCCGCTACTGATTATTGGTATATGTACAAAATACTGACAAGAAAGTCGGCTGGAATTTCACCACTTCTACAAAATCATATTGATGAGCTTCGTAATACGGCTGAGTCCTTCTGTTCCGATGTGTTTCAGAAATTCTGCTGGTATTTCATCTACTCCTGTTGCCTTGTTGTTAGACAGATTGTTTATGACTTGCTTGACTTCCACCTCTGAGATTTCCACCAGCTGAGCGTGTTCATCTCTCTGTATTTCAATATTAGGTCTGTTGTCATCGTATAGTTCTTCAACATAATCTTTCCATCTTCTGACTTTCTCCTTTTCATTCTGCATCATCTCTGTGGAGACGTGAGCTGTTAATCATGCATGTTGGTTGGTTTGGTATTTGAGTGTATAATCGTAGCAGCACTCCATCTGTCATCTCCAGGGCATTTCATCTGACTCTGTTGAAGAGTGACGTCATAGGAACAAGACTTTGCTGAGACTCTAACTGTGACGTCATGATCCTCATCTATGTGAGACTGATTAGAATTACGGAGACCGCCTGGGGAGTATAAATACCGGGCTATTGTTGTCGCAATTACAGACATTTGAAAAGAACGAACGCCTTGTTTTCCCTTTCGTCAACAAGCTATCACGGCGGCAAAGCGTCATGAGCAACTTGAAACTGCTTGACGTTGTAAAGACAAGCGGCTGATCACATCGAGAGATGGTTGGACAGATTTTCGGTTGCCATCGACATAACCGAGAAGTCAGCGGACAAGAAGGTCAAGCACAAACTCATGGCACAGATAAGTCCATTGTTGCTTGATGGAGCTGCATACTCAACATGGCAACAGCTGACCTCAACGGAGAAAGAGGACTATGAAGTGATTGCCGCTGCCCTGCGAAGAGTATACGGCAAGACTAAATGCAAAGCATGGCAAGAATTAAAGATGCTGCGATTGGTACCGGGTGAGCCAGTGGATGTCTTGGCTGATCAAATTCGGCAACTGCTTAGCGTCGTGGCAAACGGCACCGCACTTCCGGGTCAAATAGCTGCATCATTCCTGCTGGATGCACTACCACCTAGAATTGCGGAGACCGTTCGACTGCAGCACGGAGAAGACATGGATCTCGACAAGATGATATCCAGTGCCAAGAGCCTGCTCTCCAGCTCCAATTCCAGTGTTTCCACCCAATATTTCAATTCCGGTGCTGCTGCTGCTGCTGCTGCAAGCCGTTCTACGAGCTCGAGCGTTCGATGCCATGGATGCGACCGCTTCGGACACGATAAGCGAAACTGCAACATCACCTGCCACAAATGAATGCAAAGGCTGCGGGCATATTCAACGGAAATGTCCCTCTCTTGCAGTAGAGGGAAACGAGCGAGCGGAGGTAGCGACACCGGATCAAGCGACCCCCGCGGAAAATTCCTGATCCGAGATATCTACATCAGCGGAGAAAGAAGACGGGCCTTTATCGACACCGGCTGTAGCGTGACTCTTGTAAGTGAACAAACTGCAAAATTCTTGCCGCGTCATAAGACTACTCCACTTAGCCTTGAGATGATGGATGGAAGTATAATGAGTACGTATGGTGACGGAGTGAAGTTGCAGTCTGTTATGACTGCTCGGTTCGCTGAGATAGGTCCGGTGTGGGCTAGCTTAGTTTCAGGTCATTTACCATGTAAAGTACATATGGTAATAGGCTTAGATGTCATTTTGAAGCAAGGCTTGATAGTTCGTAGAAACGCTACTCAGGTAATTATTGGAGACACGAATTCAGGTATAGCGGCAGGTGTCGTTGTCTTGCCAAGTACAAGTAATCTTACCAAAGATAAGCCGACTGATAATTTGCCAATTACGAGCATTGCCAAAGACTTGCAGACTTTGGGTAATATACGGTCTTGCAAAAGTTCCCGTACACCGAACAAATGTCAGTATTGCAACTGTTCTAGGGTACTAAGCAAGTTCATGTTTGTTTTGCATGAAACTTCACGGAATGACAAATACATCTGTTAATATGTATCACATGCAAAACGGCCGAGCCCGCAATGACAGCAGCTCAAAATGAACAAGACGTGATTTAAGAAGTGCGAGATATCATGACATTGACGAGTTTGTGAAAGAAAGCTGCTACTGGCGAGAAAAAAATGCTCAAGTCATATTAAGCAATTTCTTATCAAACAATAATATATACATGCAAATGTACAGTAAAACAGAAGCACAATTCACAATTTGAAGTCAATACTTTGTTGCCCCTCCACCTGCCGAGATGACGTTGTCGCATCTTGATCCCATAGAGCGAATAAGTCTTTGAACTCGGAATTGTGGGATGCCATCCCATTCCTCCATTATGGCAGGTATCAGATCCGCTTGCGTCTGTATTCCGCGGCGGACAATCGCTCTGCCAAGTTGATCCCACACCTGCTCGATCGGGTTCAAGTCGGGACTCCTGCTTGGCCACTGCATGTGGGTGTATTCCATGTGCTCTTCATGGAAAGTGTTGACAAGAGCGCATCGATGTGGAGGGGCGTTGTCGTCCTGCAGCAAAAATCCTGGCCCGATGCTTTCAAGACCGAAGGGAATTGCGACCGTCTGTAAAATCCGGTCACGGTACTGTTTACCATTCAGGCTTCCATCAACAACTGCCAGCGCAGGTTTGTGGTTCCAGCTGATACCACCCCACACCATCATCGAACCACCAGCTCCTCCTCGTCTTTCGGTCCATTGAACAGCAGATTGTTCAGACAGTCTTCTTCCTGGTAAACGCCGCACTCGGACCCTACCGTCTGTCCAGCGGACACAAAAACGGCTTTCGTCGGTGAAAACAACATGTCTCCATTGCTGGGATGCTGTCCAGGACCGATGTTGACGACACCAAAGTAACCGAGCAGCTTTGTGACTTTCTTGAAGTCGAGGGAACTTCAATGGACGATAGCTGTTGAGTCCCACATTTCGAAGGCGTTGGCAAATGGTCGATTGGGAGGCATTCACACTGTGCTCACGGAGTTCGCTTTGCAGTTGAGGCAATGTGACAAAAGTATTGCTCCTGACGGCCACAGTTGCACGCTCCGTGTCGTCCGAGTCCATTGCACGGGGACGGCCCGACCGTCGTCTGTCTTGAACTCCATCTGCCTCAAGAAATCGAATAACTTGATATCTGACAATAGATCTCGCAACGCCAAAGGGTCTGGCTATTTTTCCGTACGACCATTTCGCGTCTTCTCTTAACGCAACAATGCGCCAGCGCTTTCCCTCGCTAACTCGTGTCGCTGTCATGATACCGATAACAACATTATTGACAATCTCGCACTTCTTAAATCACGTCTTGTTCATTTTGAGCTGTTGTCATTGCGGGCTCGGCCGTTTTGCATGTGATACATATTAACAGATGTATTTGTCATTCCGTGAAGCTTCATGCAAAACAAACATGAACTTGCTTAGTACCCTAGAACAGTTGCAATACTGACATTTGCTCGGTGTACGGGAACTTTTGCAAGACCGTATATTACTAAGCTGCCGACTGCCAGTGTTATTAAAACTTCACCAACTAACAGTAAATGTATGACAACAGACATCTTATGTTATTATTATTATTATTATTATTATTACAGTCTTATGTTATTGAAGACAATGACTTTCATGCTAAATTTGTCAATGGTAGTTGGACGGTTCATTGGGCTTGGAATAGTCAGCATGCTAGTAGGGAGACTAAAACGCAAACGAATTTTGTTAAAGATAACGATAGAGAGAGATTCGATAAAGGAGTGCAGTCTTGGATAGATGAAGGAATATTGATAAGGCATGAGCCGGGTAGCCATGGGGAAGTACAACAATTTCTCTCGTTGATGGCTGTGAGACAGGAGAAGGGTCGGAAGTAAAAGTGAGACCAGTTCTAGATTACCGTCAGCTAAATAAAGAAATTGAGTCCCATCCCGGGGTAGCAATTCCCTTGTGTGCAGAGAGGCTTAGACAGTGGCGGCAAAGCGGTAAAAATTGTTCAGTACTAGATCTGCGTAAGGCTTACCTACAAGTAAAAGTAGATCCCTCACTGTGGGTTTACCAAGCAGTATGCTGGAAAGGACAAGTATACTTATTAACTCGCTTGGGAATTCGGTCTCGCACCCGCCCCCAAAATTATGACCTGTATCGTAGAAAAAGGTTTGTCTATAGACTCAGGGGTAGATAATTCAGCAACGAGTTACATTGATTGACGGACCAGGATTGCAATCGATTCCTAACATGAAGAGCAGGAGAGAAATGAGAAGCTGAGGGAGAGGAGATGAAAGAAAGTGGCCGTTAAGATAAACACAGAAGAAGGGGGTATTTCTCCACGACCAACCCAGAAATAGCTTGGCAAAAGCCCAAAGCGTTAACAGACGGACACTCGAGAAAGCGTCCCCCATTTCGATCCCTCCCATCCGAAGAACGGGGCGGGCACCTCCACCTGGAGGGGGAACGACATACGCCAAACTGGCCTATTTTCTAAGACGAGGATGTTGACGCAAGTACCGCACGAACACGGTCGATCTCCGCTGTGTTGACACTTTCACGTGACCGTCGCACAAGTCCAATGTGATTCACCTGGCCAGCGACACTTCCTAATGCGAATAGACTCGAACCAATGACCTTCAAGACTTCCACATCGACAAGTGGTGCATTGCCAATTCAGTTATACCACCACATTCGTTAACTAAATGTCCAAGGAAGATCCAGCAGAGGACGAACTGCTGAGTGAATCAATTTTATACCATCAGCAGAGGCATCATTAGCCTAATAACCCACGGACATTACGCCACGGACCCACGCCTCATTACCCACGGACATTAGTTTACGTTAGCAAACGAAATAGAAAAGCACGAACTAATACAGGGTGTCCGTAAAGTCGCTTGACTTTTTAATTGAATATCTACATGAGTAAACAATAAACGTTTACGTCAGAAACCATGTTATATTACGCAACATGAAGGGGAATTTACGAATTTAACAATAAGAAATGAATATTCGATTATTTAACTGCTTAAATTTTACATTCTGCATGCAGTCATTTTGGTAATGAATATTATATGTGCAATTATAGTTCTTAAGCTTTGTTGAATTCATTTCAGTTTCAGTAAATGTTTAAGTCAATTAGCTGTGCTGTTAATTATGTCAATTAACCTTACCTAGGGCCATAGCTCAAAATTTTCCTCTTTTCAATTCTATGAAACTTTCATCACCAGCCATGACGACATGCTTAGTCATGGCATAGAATTGCCATATCCCTATCTATAACGTGATGTTTTCGCTAACCAATGACAAAGACGCGTGTGTCAACCAATAGTTTAAGTCTGTATCATAGTGTTTCCTCATGCTATGTTCGAAATCTCAATGTGAAGTGGTACGATCGCTGCCTATCTTACGAGTATTAACAATGGATCTTCAGACTCGGATAGAGATAGTTCAGTGCTTCTATGCATGCAATAGAAGTGCAACAGCTGCCCTTCGAATGTTTAAGACTCAAAGACGCATTCACAAAGATCCTTTTACAACAACATCGATTGCAAATATCATCAAAAAGTTTGAAGAAACTGGCAGCGTTCATGATAAACCTCGCAGTTGCCATCCTACAATGGATGACATGACAATTGCAACTGTGAATCGCGTCGTCGAGGAGACTAGTTCAAAATCAAAGCTAGGAGTCACGTCAGTTCGCAAAGTGGCGGAAGAGGTTGGTATCATTTCAAAGACTAGTGTCCATAAAATCCTTCGGCATGAACTAAAACTTTACCCGTACAAATTACAAGTCGTGCAAGCACTTGAGCCGGCCGACAAGCGAAAGCGCTGTGAGTTAACGAGTTGGCTTCTCGACAATCAGAATGTAATCGATGACATTGTCTGGTCTGACGAGGCGTATTTTTCACTCAATGGGATCGTTAACACGCACAATTGCCGCATCTGGTCAGATGTTAAGCCATCAACATGCATATCAAAATCCCTTCATTCGGCTTCATCGATATTATTCGGCGATTGACTGCAGTGATTGATTGCGATGGCAATCATTTCGAACACATGATTTGAACATTTTAATCATCAAATATTGGCTTCTCACTGTTAGATTCGTGAATTCCCCTTTATGTTGCGCAATATAACATGGCTTGTGATAAAAAATTTTATTGCTTTCTGATGTAGATATTCAATTTAAAAGTCAAGCGAATTTACGGACACCCCGTATAAAGTCACAGAATTGTTAAAGCTAAGAATGTAGCTCAGAACGTTTTTCACAACTTATAATTTCGACGAAATCAGGATTTATCCATGATATCCAGGATATCAAGGCCCTGTAGACACCCTGAAAAGGACAGATCAACTGAAACACCCTGTGCACGACGTTTTGACCATACAAATGCCAACTCTTGTACTCGTACATGAAGATAAGAAAGAAAATCATTCTATTCTAAGCAATCTGTATTTATCGGCACATTCAGAGGTAATGATAAAAAACTACCAAATTGCACTCAAGTGGAGACCAAATCATCATTTACAGAGGAATCAGAGCACGGCTTCTGACAACAAATCCGACACGTATGTCAATTTTACAAGTACACATGCTTCATTCATAAAGAACATCCAAATGTAGAATTACAATACAACTCACGTTCAAAAAAGGTCGTTGCAGTAAATCATCGTTTTCATGTTAATATAGTTCTCTAGCCAATACATTGCACGCAGTACACTAAAATACATACATCATTTCAACTCCCGGTGATCCTCAAATCATGACATTAATCCTGCTTCACCTCTACGAGTATAACACATCAGAACAATGGTCACACAGGGAAGGAGTTTCATACCCGTTCTTGATGAAAATTGAATGAGTCCTATCTGTTAGGCGATTGTACATTTTCAAGCACAAACTGCAACGTCTCGACTTCACCTCGACTTTCTTCGTCTCGTTGGGCTTACATTGCAGATGTCCGTCAGGATTTGATTTTTCACTATTGACTAATTGAATGAGCTTCCGAACATCTTCAGTCTGTGGTTTTATGTCACTATTCATTTCTGGAGCAGATGCAGAATTCTTGGCATTTGACGATTCTTCATCGGAATTACAAATTTCATGCTCATGATGGATTTGACGTTCACAGATTCCTTCATGACGAACTTGAGATATTCGATAGGAGAAAAATTTAGGACAATATCTACATTGAAAAGGCTTCTCCTTCAAATGAACATTTTTTTCGTGAATGACTTTAACATCACTTCGGAAGAAAAATTTAGGGCAATATTGACACTGATAAGACTTATCCCTTTCATGAACACTTTTTTCGTGTAAGACTTTACTATTCTTCGCGACGAATGATTTAGAGCAATATTGACACAGGTAGGACTTATCTCTTTCATGAACACTTTTTTCGTGTAAGACTTTTCTACTCTTCGTGACGAATGATTTAGAGCAATATTGACACTGATAAGACTTATCTCTGACATGAACACTTTGTTCGTGTACGACTTTATGATCCTTCCTGGCAAATGATTTAGAGCAATATTGGCACTGATAAGACTTATCTCTGACATGAACACTTTGTTCATGTAAGACTTTTCTACTCTTCGTGACGAATGATTTAGAGCAATATTGACACTGATAGAACTTTTTTCTGACATGAACACTTTGTTCGTGTACGAATTTATGATCCTTCCTGACGAATGATTTAGAGCAATATTGACACTGATAAGACTTATCTCTGACATGAACATTTTGTTCGTGTAAGACTTTACTACTCTTCGTCACGAATGATTTAGAGCAATATTGACACTGATAGGACTTATCTCTTATATGAACACCTTGTTCGTGAACGGTTTTAGTAGACATCGTGAAGAATGATTTAGAGCAATAGTTACATCGAAATGTCCTCTCTCTTACATGAACAAACTCTTTGCTGACAACGTCACTTGAACAACTTGACATTGATTTTTTGCATTTAGAGGACATGCTATTATCTAAAAGGATATAATAAGAAGAAGATCTGTCAAACTTCCCCAGTCATCACAAAGATCAACTATTGATTGATGTGGACTCTCTGATATCGTCCATTCCACGACCAATGAAATATTCAATCAGTCTTCCATTTACCAGAAACTGCTTCGTTCGATGCGAGCACTATCTCTGATACTCAAAACGGCTACTCACTCAAGAATATTCACTTCAGACTGCTGCGAATTCACCGATATCCAATCTGAAACTAAAAGTAGACAAAAATGGATATGCAATCGACAGAGGTAACTTGAAATCTCAAAATATGATTTAGAAATTTTCCCACTTAAAGTGAATAGATCAATACAAACAATGTACACGATTCAATCTATTCCTAATCTTTTACTTCATCCTTCCCAATTCCCAACGGATGGGACAGCAATGTCCTGGTGACACTGGAGATTGAGACATTTAACACACAGTGAGAGCGGCGACACTTCCTAATGCGAATAGACTCGAACCAATGACCTTCAAGACTTCCACATCGACAAATGGTGCATTGCCAATTCAGTTATACCACCACATTCGTTAACTAAATGTCCAAGGAAGATCCATCAGAGGACGAACTGCTGAGTGAATCAATTTTATACCATCAACAGAAGCATCATTAGCCTAATAAAGTGCTAATACTTTCAAAATTATCATCGATGTAAAATAAGAAGCACGGATAAGAAAGCATGAAGGTTCAAAGCATTTCCAGATATCAGATGGTGAGCTGAGATAAGTCAAAGTTCACAAGCCAAGTTACAAAAGAGAAGAATGCTCTATACTCCTACGTCTGAATGATCCACAAAGACTAACACGATCACATCACCGCTTTGTAGTCCGACAGCCAAAAAGAGGGCGACAACGGACATCACCATGGCTACTACAAATCAGTGCAACTCACCATTTCTACCCGGTGGGCTTCCTCCTCTTTTCAGACAGGATGAAAGAAAACACATGTGGATCCTATAAGACGCAGATTCAATTTTTCGGTGAAAATGAGATTTTCAATATTTCCTCTCATTTCGAGAAAAGTACCAAGTCCACACCCATAATTTTTGACATGGAATGACTTCTGGTCATTTTGCATCATGCAAACACAGTCATATTTCGCAAGCATCCTCAAAGTGTCAAACAACATTTCGGCTGACATCACGGAATGAGACAAATCTAATCATTCTTACTCTTCGGCTATGCTCTCTTCTTCCCCAGGTTTGAGAGTCGGACACAAAGGTAGCATCGACTGACGCTGGGATGTATGCGTTTTCTTCATTCTGTCGGCATTGTGATATTTGAGGGTCCAGAGACAGGAGCTCCTCATCTTCCTTCATATTGTGTCATCGCCGTCTTCTCTGGTCTCCTCTGATGCTCGGTTCTGACACTTCAAAGCTCAACATTCTCCTTCGTCTGACATCCGTTGCAAGTGATCAAATCGTGGCAATTGATTTTGACGCAAAGCAGATCACAGGTCATGCAGATGCAACGTCTCTCACTTCACGCATGGAGAGGCGTTCACAAAGCTTGATGAAACACATGCATGGATTGTGCTCTCCTTCCTCAACAGAAAAGGGATGAGAGCGTGCTACATTGATATTTCCCAACCATCGATATCATTGGACTCCTTGTTTCTCGTCTCTATGCACCCTTCCTCAGCTTGCATCATTTCCTTTGTGCACAAGCTACAACTACATATGCAGTTCTTGAAGCTCACGTGATCGATTTGTCTAACTACTCTGAGCGCTCGTCTTTTTGATCACATAGTTAGTGACCGGAGCCATATCCTGCATTACCTCAGCCCAGAGAAACTTCCTCGTACTTCTCAGTATTACGCTGACTTTTCACGAACTTCGGTGCGTTACAACTCCTTCGTGCCTTTTATGATACGTTACAAGAACGCTAACTGACTTTATATTTTTTGTACATGTTCTTCATTATGACGAAAATACTGTATCCATGAAATGTTTGATTTATATTCACAAAAATGAAATAAACACTACTACTACTACTACCTTACTGTCATCTTCATGTCGCCATTGACAAAGTAAACGATACGAAATCCGGATCTGGCGCACTCTCGTTGTTCTGATTTTTGCATGGGTGGAGAAAGGGGCAGAGTGCGAGCCCGCGGCGATTCTACAGTCGTCGCTTTACAAATGAATATACTACTCGTAATCATCCACAACACTCAGAATGTGTGAAATATAGTGAAGCAATATATTCCGCTGATAACATAAACTTCGTTAGCATTAAACTTCATTATTAGCGAATGCTTGATATTCAAGCCACCTCTCATTAGATGTCCATCTATAGTGAGAATCTACCTTGTATGTCGTGTTGTAGTTATGAGACTCGAGCTCATATAAAGAAACTTCCAAAAATAATTGCACAAAAAATAAGAAATCCTTCTTCAATTGAAATTTCCGTGTTGAAGTCCAGATACAAGTTCGATAAGCCATTGATGAACCCGATGATCACATAACTCACCGACACCTGCTGACAAAACCCAACATATACAATTAAGATTGTCACCATTGAATCACGCTTTTCTCAAGCCTTGAAATGAGATAATTTTTTTCGAATTTTGACATTTGGGAAATTTTCACTTCATCATCATCATCATCATCATCAGTAGGTGCCTTCTCCGATCCGGAAGTTGGCAACCATTTGCCTCCAATTGACTTGATCTTCAGCTTTTCTCTTTGTTTCTCCTAAACTTTTGCAATTGGTCCATTCATTGAGATCTGTACCCCACGTTCTTCTTTGTCTTCCTCTGTGCCGTTCTAACATTCCTCCTAGAATCAGCTGCATCAGTCTTCCTTAGATTCCCTCAACACGTGGCCAGCAAAGCGTAACTTTCTTTGTCACTCTGTCCATGTATGAGACTTTCAATATCCTTCTGTAGCGCCAAAGCTGAAAAGCGTTTATTCTGATAATTTCTTTAATAAAGGTCCACGCTTCAAAGAACCGCTTCGGTGACATTTCTTCGTCTTCAGCCGTAATCACAGTGTCGCATTTTGTGTAAGAAGAACACAAAATGCGTGGAAGTCCTTTTGGAAACTCAAGCCCTACTTAACATCACGAGGTATAGAGATGAAGAATAAAAATCGTTTGTTCGATATGTGCATTCTGCCTGTCCTGGCATACGGATCCCAAAACTGGTCTCTAACACGATCACAAGAGAATAAACTCAGAACAACACAACGAGCGATGGAACGAAGGATGATTGGAGTCACTCTGAAAGACAAGGTTAGAAACGAAGAAGTAAGGAGACGAACAGAATTAAAGGACGTTGTGATAGAAGCGAAACATCTCAAATGGAAGTGGACTGGTCATGTCATCAGGCGACCCGATAACAGATGGAGCCATAGAACGACAGTATGGATACCAAGAGAAGGGAAAAGAAACCGTGGAGGACAGAGAAAGAGATGGAGAGACGAACTCCCAAGGAACTGGCGGCTGGCGGCGAACGATCGTGCGAAATGGATTCGTATCACAAGGGAGGCCATTTTCCGCAAGGATGATAACGGCTAACGTAAGATAGTATCATCAGCGCAATCAGTGTAATCTTATATTACCAACTACTTCACCGTTGAACTCAACATCATGATGTGGCATTGTGCAGAGTGCTTCTCTAATGATAAATTCACTGTACAGGTTAAAAAGTATTGGGGAGAGTATGCATCCTTGGCGGACACCTTTTCTGACTTCAAAAACTTCAGTCACAACATTCCCATATCTGAAATTCGCTTTCTGGTTGAAATACAAGTTCTAGATGAATTGAGCTTCATAGAAAGATATTCCATTGTCCTTCATAATTTGTTGTACGATAATCTTCCTATTTGATTGCGCTACTGATTTTTGGTATAGGTACAAAATACTGACAAGAAAGTCGGCTGGAATTTCACCACTTCTACAAAATCATATTGATGAGCTTCGAAATACGGCTGAGTCCTTCTGTTCCGATGTGTTTCAGAAATTCTGCTGGTATTTCATCTACTCCTGTTGCCTTGTTGTTAGACAGATTGTTTATGACTTGCTCGACTTCCACCTCTGAGATTTCCACCAGCTGAGCGTGTTCATCTCTCTGTATTTCAATATTTGGTCTGTTGTCATCGTATAGTTCTTCAACATAATCTTTCCATCTTCTGACTTTCTCCTTTTCATTCTGCATCATCTCTGTGGAGACGTGAGCTATTAATCATGCATGATGGTTGGTTTGGTATTTGAGTGTCTAATCGTAGCAGCACTCCATCTGTCATCTCCAGGGCATTTCATCTGACTCTGTTGAAGAGTGACGTCATAGGAACAAGACTTTGCTGAGACTCTAACTGTGACGTAATGATCCTCATCTATGTGAGACTGATTAGAATTACGGAGACCGCCTGGGGAGTATAAATACCGGGCTATTGTTGTCGCAATTACAGACATTTGAAAAGAACGAACGCCTTGTCAACAATCTCGTCTCAACTTTTCGTCAACAATCTCATCATTTTGCTTAGCAAAGACCATTCTTGCATTCATCCTTTTCGGCTTGATTTCTTTGATTTTCATGTATAGCTTGTCGCTATGTTTTCTATCCAAATCCTCCAGTTCTTCACAAAGAGTGTTGCAGTGTTTATCTTTAGCATCTCAGCACATTTTTCTTATTTCTTTATTCATAATCTTGTATTGCTTCTTGCTGTAATCATCCTGTCTGTTCTTCAAATTTCTACGTTCTCCCATCACTTGAAGGATTTCTACTGTGATCCATGGTTGCCGTCTGCTATATTCAGCTTGTCCACAGATGCTGTCAGCAAATTCAGAAATGCTCTCTTTCAGTTTGTTTCCAAGTATTCTCAACATCATCGTCCTGCCTGTCATTGGCGTCCGTTTTTTTCCTTTCTTGATATATTTTAGTCTGAGTCTCATATTCATGACAACTACATGGTGATCTGATACAAAATCTGCACTTGTTCTGACTTTTGCATTTGTGACGCTGTTCCTATACCTGCTGCTAGCGAGTATGTAATCTATTTGATTTTTTATGCGTCCATCCGCTGATATCCATGCGTATTTGTTCTTCTGCTCATGTCAAGTGTTGCATACAAAAAGATCATTTATTTAACGAATTCCATTAGGTAATCACCATTTTTGTTTCTCCTTCCAATTGCGAGCTCTCTGTCTTCTTGTAGACTCCATGTCCAACTTTTGCATTAAAGTCCCACATCATGACTAGATGATCCATGAAATATCCGCCTGCTTTGTCACGAGACCCACTGGACCAGACTACACTCTCCACATTTCAGTGCACCCTTTCCGCCAAGAGCTGAGATCGGGTTGTTGTGCTGCACTGCATCATGGTTATCCTCAAGGGCAAAATAGTGCAGACGGACCGCCACAACCATCTACATCGCAGTACAATCCACTACATCGCCAAAACTGGGGTTTCCAACTTTCCACCTGCCTCCTGCCATTTTGTTGCCACCGTTGACCTTACGGTTCGGATCTTCCGCCAGCTGCAGATACTAGTGTTGCTCCTGCCCAACACTAGGACTAGGTTTATTTAAAGGCGATCACATCCGCCTTGTCATCCTCCTGTCACAAGGTTATTACAGTTTCTAGAAACTCCGGTTTTCCGGTACAAACAGAAAAATATATAAAGCCAAGCATAATAACAATGGTAATAATAAATTGAAATAAATCTAAAAGAAGTAAATTAATTGATTAATACAGTTAAGAAAAACCAAGGATTCCGGTAAAGGAAAAAGTCATCGAAGCAAAAGGAAGTTCACAGCTGTCCCCTTCTGTACACATCGATATGGTTGCACTTTAATTATGACCAGAGCTACAGTGACTGCATGGTGTTCATTTCCTCGACATCTTCTTAACATCCTGAAGCACGATCTTGTCGGCCGCTGGGATCACGGGTAACATCATCCCGTCATCTATTGAGTTGCGCACTTGGCCGTCCTCCAAGATCGTGCTTCAAGACATCGAGCTGCGTAAAAATTCAAATTTTGAGAATTTCAAATATTTCAGTGAAATTAAATTTCTAAAAATAGCTCTAGATCCCGCTATATTCAAAATTGGAAGCTAATATTTTAGATTTAGTGTTTCCTTCGGCAAAGTAAGCATATATCCAAAAAATGAGCAAAATCTGAGACTAATGTCCACATGCCATTAATTGGGTGAATCGTCGTGGAATGAACCACATATATGATTTATATTTGTAACAGAGATGCAACCTTGACCTCGCAAAAATTGATAGTTCAAACTTGACCTTGATTAAGCGAATTTCAAACGAGATCGAGGTCGGACAAAGAATGTCCGAAATCTGAGACTAAGGTCCACATGTCATTGGGTGAATCGTCGTGGATTGACCCATCTACCATGCACAAGCATGGTGGCATTGCTAGTCAATGATTTAAAGTCGAATTTAGTCAAAAATCATTTAAAAATTGAAAAGGAATTTTTAGTGAAATTCCAGGACATTCCAGGACCACTTTGACTTCCAGGAAATTCAAGGACATTTCAAGGGCGTAGGAACTCTGTTTCGGAGCGCCTCCTTTCCTTTCAGACACATCAGTATGCTTAACTTCTTCCTTCAACTTCAAATCGTTAACCTTACACCAGATCAGCATAGCCTTAAATCCATTGTTTACTTTTGTTTGTGTTTCATGTTCTTTTTATGTCTTTAATACAGGTATGACGACATGTGCATCATCTGCGTATCGTATTTGCATGTTCGCAAAGTTTGTGCTGATGTTAGAAACAAATACATTTAAGTGGGAGGCCCGAGAGGTTCTCTACGCTTAACAGTTATTACTCGTGAGCACTGTCTATCAATCCTGACAACAGATGTATGGCATTGTAAGTAGCTTCTCATCCACAAAAAAAAACGAAGAAGGAAAACCAAGCTGTGCGACCCTCCGCAAAAAAGTCCCTGATCGATTGAATCAAGCAGTAGAAGTAGAGTGGTTGCTTCTGAATCCGTGTTGTGCGGACCCATAGCGACACTCAAATTCACCACGCATAGTTCCTACGAGTATCCGCTCTAACAGTTTAGCTTGGGTTGGGAGCACACTGGAATTGTCTTATATTTAGTAGAATCGATTTTGGAATAGGCGATATGATCGAATGCTTCCAAAAAGAAGGGAATTTCTGCTACTTGATCGAGTTCGTGTACAAAATTCTTGGGCGAGTCACTAGGAAGTCGGATAACTCGAAGTCAATTTTGTCGGGATGACATCAGAACCACGTGACTTTTTCAAGGATATGGATTGCTTGAATATGACAGCCTCTGAGATAGTTATCAGTACATCCCAGTCAGATGTCAAGGAATTTGCAAATTCTGAATTGACTGTAGAGATTAAGGTTTCCGAGTCAGACCGACATATGCAGGCATTTAGATGATCTATTAACAAATAATTGAAGGACGAGCATTGCGCATCAACATCTTCCATCACAAAAAAAGCCTCCCAAACAATTGAAGAAAGGATTTCACTGATGCTATTCTAAATATCCGAAAATCATAAATTGCTTGTGTACGAAATTGCGTATCACTATCAGCATGTAATTCGAAGTAATTCGTCATTGAAACAAATGGGCGCCGATGAAAGCGAAGCGGTGCCAGGAGAAGCAAAAGGGGCGTCGGTGAAAGCGAGGGGGCGCTAGTAAAGGCCAAGAGGTCGCAAATTAAACGAAGAAACACAATTCCTGTCATCTCTGCTCTCTTTTACCACAAAACTATTCCTGTGGGGACCGGTTTTTAGTTTATAAGCTGAAATGTAATTTATGTGACGATTTTTATATAGGCCAAACCAACCGTCCGTTTACCAAACGCTATAATGAGCATAGAAGAGATTTGATCAATAAGAACAAAAGAAATGCCCTTTACGAACACGGTATGAAAGTGCACCAGTTCAGTGACATCTCCATCTCTCACTTCGATATCGATATCTTGGACAAAAGTCATAGCGCAGTGGATTGCAGGCTGACCGTAGCTCGATTGATCAAATCTCTTGCACCAGCCATTAACCGCAAATACGAGCTCCCTAATTTCTAACTACGCAGTAGGCCACCTGAACTCTGTTTCGTTGCTTCCATATTTAATGCGTGTCATCAAATGCTGCTTTGCAGAAGTCGGCCCATCGAAGTGTCAGTGGCACGAAACGTTGGCCTTTTAATTATTTTATTGTAAATAACATCATAACTTGGTCAATAACCTCTGAAGGAGAGAAAAAAGTGGATTTTTCACTATGACAATAAGCAACAGCCTCCTGTTCTTGACCATCAATTGAATTATAAACACTTTGATTCTTTGCTTCAAAGAATTTATCCACCTGACTTGTTGGCGCAGAGAAATGGTGATAGCAACAAAGAGGTAGTTTACCTTGATGTGAAAATACAAATCTCACAGAACAGCTTGAGAACTTCAGTATATCACAAGGTAGATGACTTCTCTTTCTCTGTGGTGCAACTGACTTTTCCGGAGAGCATGATCCCATTACAGATGGCCCTTCATGTTATTGCGTCGCAGGTAGTCAGATATTGTAGAATATGCTCGAAGTTACAAGACGCTGTACACAAAACTAACAAGACACTAAATATCATGAAATCTAGAGGTTATTCTCATGACTTGATGAGTTACACAGAAAAGGCTCTCACAAGGCATAATGAATCGCTTCACAAATATGGTCTTTTCTCGGCTCGACAATTCACTTCACTCCGTGAATTTCAATGAGGCACGCGACCAACAAACGACTCACATTTTCCTTAATGCCTTGCTGCATAGGTGAATAAACGACTAACAATAACTTGTAGCCATCATACGGGGGCGGTGAAGAGTGAATACAGAGCGCTTAGCGTGGCTTACAGGAGATGAGAGAGCTCCCATTGTTAAGTCTTGATGTATGAGGCGAAGTTTGTGTAAAGGCGGATTACATATTTATCACACAGCGATTACATCTTTATGGGATTCGAGGATGAACAGGATCTGTTTACTTGTGGGAATCGAAAAGGCAAAGATTGATGTACAGGATTTGTTTACATGTGTGGATCGCAAAAACAAACAAAAAAGCATACTGTATTTATTGATGGGATGAATTTAATGACAGGATCAGTTTACATGTGGGAAACGCAACAATTGAATGATGTCTGATTTATCTTTGTGAAATATCGTTCAAGACATATCATTACCTATTCAGTATTTTGTCAGCCACTATGTGTGGGACCCCGCTCGTCTGGGTTTGAGTGTTCAGGTTAGGGGTCGAAACACAACTAGACGAGTACCTGCTGATGACTGACGGACTGCAGTATTATGTTTTATATCCCTTAATCGGTAGCTGAAGTAGTTGTCGATGTAGTGTAATTCAAATGAAGAAATGTGGAATTACATGAAGTACTATAGACGGATGAAGAAACTGGCGACAACAAATTCAAGTGAAGAAATAGTATTTTCCATGTGTAGTCTTAGGTATAGTGTGTATAGTTTCATTGCTTTCGGTGTAGTAGAATGTCATTGTAGTTCTATTGTCTACCTCCATTATCCACTTTCCACTTATCCACTTTTACCATTATCCACTTTGTGTAGTGTCAGATATAGTTCACTTGTAATCGGTGTAGTAGCATCGTTGTATTTCCATATTTTACCTCCACTTTTCCAATTTCTATTCATCGGTTTCCTGTTGTTTTATAATATCCATTTTTAATTTCCTTAACCTATGGTGACCATTGTCTTATTCTATTTCCACTATCAGCATCTGTAGTCGGTACAGTATATTAGACGTCTGTTTTGAACGTGTATACGGCAGTGTTTGGAATCTATGGTATTAGTACAAGTCTTAAGATTTCCATTTTTACCAGATATTGGGCCAAAGCTGATCAATTTTAATTCGTTGCCACGAGAAAGCTACATTGAGTTCTTTTAAGAACTGATTAATCCAATGGTTACAGTAGCATTGCCTTTGTACACTTGCGGATTGGAGAACGCCATCAGTCCTCATTAGGACTACTTTAACTAATAATTTAAATTAGTAAGCATTATATTCTATTATAAATGGCTACTGGGATGACTTTCATCATCGTATGAGAATTACTTGGATAGTATGTCTTCAGATGCAGGTGGTTTCACGACCCCGCTACTGAACCTCTGCTAGCTGGCGAAATGCCTAATTTGTCCCACATCTTAATAATTATCATACATAGTCACTTAGGCGCAAATGCCAATAGTAGCAAATTCTAGCCCCTTATTCCCGCATTTGACCTTCAGAACATGTGTACTTTTATCGGAGCACACGCCCACGCATCAGAGCACGGAGCATACACCCACACATCAGAGCACGGAGCACACGCCCACACATCGGCGCACTTGAGGTAAGAGCACGGAGCACCAATCGGAGCACGCGGCGCCGAGCACGTGTGATGAGTCACAGCACGGTATATAAGGAAGGCGCTGCCAGAGAAAATCATTCTCATCATCTGTCGACAACATTAACGGGTAGATTACGCCCTCTGGCTGAGACACGTCATCCCAAGGAGGAGATATCCTATACACCTTATTCATCGAAAGACTTTATTGTGGAACGAGACTGTAATACACTGTATATTATTCCGACAAAGGAGAAGAGTGTGTCGTTAGAGAAGATTATTGCAGAGCTTCGTATTCAGTTGCTGAATGTAATACTGTATGGACCGCGCTTCTTGTTTGATATTCGAACATCTGCAAAGTTCCCCAAAGGTGCACTGGACGTGTCCTATCGCTATTTGAACATTGGTGACGATTGGGACGTGGAAGAACTGATTGATTCGTTGCAGAAGAAGTTACGTTCTCAACTGGAGTGTCGTTATTTTGGAGGAATCTTGTGTATGCAGATTGACATTGGGTTTGGTTCATTGTTTACGTAAGATACATTATCTGAACCACGATATAATGGAGCCACCAACAAAGAAGAGGCGAACCACAGTCCGCCCCCGCCCTCAACCCTATTATGAGTGCGAGTTTTGCAATAAACGCTTCCGACTGTTTTCACAATGCATCCGTCATGGACGCAAGGAGATAGGGAGGGAGTATTGCGATCGTTGTGGGAAATGGTGGACTACGGATCATCAGTGCTCACTGGATAGGGGTTATTGGGGCGACAAGGAGAGTGAGTTCACCTGCCTGCTTTGCAAACAAGACTATAATATGGAAGCTAACCATAAACACCCATGTGTGGGTCGGTGCAGGTACTGTGATGAGAAGATACAGGAGGAGAATGAATGGAATGAACATTTATGCCCCTATTTGAGCATGTATATGCCCACCGAACCCTTGGACCCGAATCGCCCAGTGGAGTCGGAGAGTACGAATTCATATCCGTACGACTTGTCAAAAGTGAAGTTGGCGCGCTGTCCCTGGTGTCATAACATGTACCAAGCACTCTTCTTATGGGAACATGTTTGCAGACATCATAAGGAGGTGCGTGGAAGGAATCCGTCGTGGAGCAAGACGAATGAGGCATGCGACAACTTTGTCTATATGTGTGTCTGTGGTGAGATGCTGCACCGTGACGTGGAGGAAGAGAAGGTCCGTCAATTTGTCTCGCTGCATAAGGAGCATATGGGCAAGAAAATATGAAAAAATCAGAGCGAAAAGTTGAAACGGATATATGAGAGTCAACCGAATCCGCCCAAGGAAGTGAATAGTGTCCCCCAAGCCTCGCTTCGACCAGAGAATAGAAATCGGGACCCACGCAAATATTTATTTGACTTTAGTAAGAAACGAGGGAGACCTCTGAAACCCATTGTTTTGAAGAACCAATTGAATTGGTTCACGTATAATGTAGATTTGGATGATGATTAAATGTAGTGATCATTCTCCTATTGTTGTGACTAAGTTATGATTGGGAAGCGTAAACATTAATCATGACACGCCGTAAACGACGCCAGAGAGGAGGAACTGTAAGACATGTGAAACGGTATATAAAATCTCAAATGCATCGTAGAGGACGTGAAGCTTTTCAGAGACATAAAGGCGAATTGATTCGACGTCATTTGGGCAATACGTTGTTGCCAGCAGCGTGGCGACCACGTTATAAATCCAATAATCAAATGATAAAGGAAGAATGGCAACGGTTGAAACACGATCTAAATAGGAACAAGTTGGGAAAGTTAAAGACGTTAGGGAAACTATTAATGAAGAACTAAGTAGGGACATCTAGCCTATCACGGTAATCATGCAACGTGGAGGTATTTATCGCGGAAGCCGTCGTCAAAAAGGGGGAATTTACCGTGGTAGTCGAAGACAAAAGGGTGGAATCTACCGCGGGAGTCGTAAACAAAGAGGAGGTATCCTCCCATTTTTACTCCCCCTCGTCCCTGCACTTATTGCCGCAGGGAAAGCTGCAGCGTTGGGAGCAGCGGGTGCAGCCGGTGCCGCAGGCGCAAGTGCTATAGCGAATAAAATATCAGGAGGAGGAAAACGTCGAAGGAGACGTCATCATCGCTAAACCAATCATGTTGTACACCGCCCTAGGGACGGGTATATAAGTCGAGACACACAAGGTGAGATTCATTTCACGATGCGTCGGATTCAGCATTTGGGCGAGCTCATGCAAGGTTCTTATACCATTACATTTGATCATCCTAAAGTACAACAATGGTGGGTGGAGCAGAAGAAGCCGGTACGCAATTTCATCGTATTTGATACGGAAGGAGATCCCACGCAGGAAGTTGCTGCCATTTGGTGTCATTATACGCCCAGAGACGATAAACCGAGTGGATATGTGACCATTACATCGCGATTCCATGACTTTATCAATCATGAGACATCGGGGTGTGATGTTTTTGCGACTCAATTTATTCATGGCCTCAACCCACGTGTGATTGGGAAATGTGGTGCAGAAGAGAGTGTGATTATTCACCGTTTTAATTGCTGGGTCCATGAAATGACACGCGAGTATGGAGACGCGGAACTGATTGTAGGGAATGGATTATCGGAGATGGAAAGAGCTTGGTTGAAAAGCATAAAACTCTTGGAAAAAGTGACCATGGATAGTATTTCTCTCCCCGAATGGTCTCAACGCATTGACTCTCATTGGAATATATTCACCTCATGTATGCGGGATAGTGAACTGTATAGAATTGGTTATAAAGAACATATGCGTCGCGGATGCAACTGGATGAATCATTCCCAGTATGAAGGGAAAGAAGCGTACCGTCGAACCCTGTTACATTTACGCCGAGGGAAAGCACTTACAGAAACTCAAGCTGCCAAAGTACAGTATGGGTACCACTGTGCGCTGTCAGATGTGGTCGAGATTCTCCTTCATTATTGCTTTGAACTACACTATCGACTTTATGTGCATACACTGTATTTAAATTATGATTCCTGTGAAGCTGCATGGGCCTGGACCAAGATTGATCACATCACTGTGATGCATGAATCAACCACGGTGGACAATGGACAACTCCACAAGTCTTACATTGTTCATTATTGTAACTTCAGTGACTATGCCGAACATTGTACCTTGTGCAAGAATAATGCACGTTGTGTAATAACTCAAGACAGTGCATCTCTATAATAAATGTTATTCCAATGACCTGTTATTTTTGATAATCATTGACTTGGGAATGATAGCACTGTCAATTTTATGAATGCTAACGTGTAAATTTTATAATCGATTGCCAATCTTAAAATTCAATCTTTAACATTCATTTTAACTTCTATTCTATCATGATATGTCCTATAACCCATTTCACCCTTGAATAAAAATAATCATAGCTTACCATGTATGTTTATTGAGAAGAAAACAAGATAGAAAGAATGATTACATTTAAAAAACCCAGTCACTGACTTCACTTACAAAGTCCACTGTATCCAAGTTGGCGATAGCTTCGTCAATGAGTTCCAATTCAGTGCGACGATTGAATCTACTGCTGATATCCGTAAGAGGTTCGCGAAAGGGACGGTGAGTGGGTCGAAGATCCAGTTCGGGATAGACATCGGAGCTAGGAGGAAGATTCTCCTTAATTGAGTCAAGTGCCCGATATATAATGAACAGACTTGGTGGTTCGAGATCTGTTGACAAGGTAGGTGACGGTGGCAACACGTAAGGTCCATCGATGGTGGGTGGCGTCGGAGGTAGGGAATATGGTCCATCGGGATCAGGAATGGAACCCCAGTGGGATGGGAGATCCATTGGGAAATCGTCTTCTGAATTGGCTGCTAATGAAGGTAGTGGGCTGGCTGGTGAGGAAGGTAGCGGACTTGGACTTCCTGGGGTCGGTGGTGGAGTGTCTGGGATCACAATCGTCTCTTCTTCCAATGCGTTCAGAACCCTTATTCCGCTGAGATCGACCATCCTCTTGTATGTTCGCGAGTGTTATGAAGGTGGAACATTTTCGACTTGGCTTTATAGTTTTGCAAATGTCCCATCCCCTGCTCCGAGCATTGGGTGTGCCCCATTCCATGTTCGGAGCACAGAACAGAGCATTGTGTGTGCCCCATTCCATATCGGAGCACCTATCGATTGGGGAACTAGGTAAAAATGGAGAAACGATCAAGACACATACATGATGGAAGACTTTCACGTGTACACCTATCCAAATCAGCTCATTATTTACCCGAAAACGACATGTCAACCGCACGCGATGTTGGAGAAAGTGATTCCCTATGTGAAGGAGAAGATCAAAGTGAAGCCTGAATGTGAACTCTCCATGGATACATTCATGATTTATGAATATAAAAGAAATGGTTCTCCACCATTGATGGGCGCTAGTGAACGTTATTATGAAAGTGACGTCGAAGAAATGGATGACTATTTAGCCTCACTAAAGAACGTATGGGACTATGAATTTATGGACAGTGATAACAAAGAGATTCTTGGTGTCTATTGTATAACGTTTAATTTTGAATATATCTCTGTTGGATGGACATCAGAAGAAGAATATGTAAGCGACGCAGACTAAGTATGAAAAAAGAATGTCGTTGTATGAATCATGTTGCTTTTCCATATTATAAGCATTCTGCTATTGGGGTTGATAGATTTGGAAAAATATGCTACTTGTACTCCTTTTTCTTCTGAGAGAGATTGTACGCATACTCACCGCGATGAGTGACTATTTAAGTTATGGATCGTCACGCTCTCTCAAATAAGATCATGTTACTCCTACCCTATTATCGAAAAAGACGACATCGCCCTATTCGGACAAGACATCCTCGAAAAAGACGACCACGTGGAAGATGGACATCACGCCCACAGAAAGTTCGACCACTCCTTCGCACCAAGCGCGGATGAAGATCCTTATTGATTTTTGGTTCGATGAACGCATCCGAGGCAATGATATACCCACATTAGAAGAGTTTACCGACACGTCCACCGTCTATTTGAATCAATTGGTACTGAATGACCGCTATTCCATCGTGGGACGTGTGTATTTACTCATGGCCATTTTTGAGGATGACGATTTGTATGAGGACACACTATGGAGGTTTATGAATGAAAAACATTTGACATATTTACAAGAGCTGTATCATAAACGTGTGATTTCAGCAGCAAGTCTTATTTATATCAAAGAGACATTGAATCGTATCTGTGCTCATTTCAGCATTTTGTTTCAATGGCCAACGAATGTATTTAAGCATGCACAGGAACACACAACAAAAATCAACCATGAAGGGAGGAACGCGTGAAAGTGAAGAGACACTGACGTTGCGAAAATTGAGAATAACCCTATGTCCTGTCTGTAAATGCCCTTATCAAAAAGATCGTCTGAGAAGGCATATTTATAATTCACACAATCTAAAATATAAGACAAAAGAAGAAATAAAAGCAAGTCAAGAGTTCATCTATGCATGTCTATGCGGGGAAACCCTCGATGGAACGGTGGATAGGAAGACAGCTCAACAATTTGCGCGTCAACATACCCATATTTTAAACAAGCGAATGGAGGGAGAAAATGTGAGCAAACTCAAGTATATTATTCAACAGCATGTTCCGAGATCCTCTTTGAAGATGTCATCTACGTTGACAGGACAAGATCGACAATTATCACCCGCCTCACGTCGTGCAACACCCTTGCGACTCCCTCAACCTATGAATACAGATTTGGATGCAGACGATAGTCTAGAAGCACTCATTCGACCCTCTCCAGCCGATCATCGCGCCTTAACATCACGTCAAGCAACACCTGATCCTTCTCACACTATGCTGCAAGCTGTCGTGAAAAGTACGGTTGAAGATCGAGCCAGAGTGGATGCTCCCCCGGATCCCACCCATACGGTCCATCAAATACAAGAAGAATGGAACCGATTGCCGCCAGATGTGTTAGCCATGGCTGCGAATGAGATTGATATGAGTCCTCTATCGTTAGAGAATATTCAACCTACACTAAGTCATGTGACATTTGATAACTACCCAGGTCCGGTCAATGATCACAACAGTTATGTCCAAGCCATGTCGAACACAGTGGGAAATCCAGAGGTACAAGAATCAAGAGATCCTCTCCAACACTCGGTAGGAACCCCTCAACAACAACACTCAGTGGGGGTAGGAACCCCTCAACAACAACACTCAGTGGGGGTAGGAACCCCTCAACAACAACACTCAGTGGGGGTAGGAACCCCTCAACAACCGATGGACGCACACCCCGTGGAGGAAAAAATGTTTTACCCAGTCAATTCACCTGTCATTGACAACTCCCACGAGTACATTATTCAACTGAACAATTTGAAAAACAGCGCCATTGTTCAACTGTTGAACGATTCTATTCGTCTCCATGAACGTCATTTAAATGCTCGCAAACGCATCTTGCACGTGTTGGAAGAGGCATTTAATCAACACATTCATGAACCCAATCGTACAGATGGCAATGGAGACTATTTGGATGAGACATTGGAAAGCATGCGTGACTTGCTGACTCAAAAGGAAGAGTTTATTGCCCACTTAACCAACCAAAATGCAGACGTCCACGCACGCTACATGAATTTGGTGAACGCCATGTAAACTAAGTTATGTGGGATAGAGGATGATAGACAAGAATGGCGTGTCAGTGTGAAACATGTTCAAGTCGACGTCAGGACTTTACCAATGTACTGAAATCCCTAAGTTCAGGGATAGGATGTTCGAAAAAGAAAATTAACCGTCATGTCGATCAATTGCCTGAGGAATATGTCAAGGATATGCAAGCACTCATGAGCAAAATGCGAGAGAATCCAGGGAAATTAACACATTTACAGCACGAGTTTATTCAATCTTACAAAGGAATTCTCCGCAAATTTGTGAAACCACCCCCTCAAACTCGCAAATACTTGGGTCAAAAACGGAAATTTAACAAGAAACAAATCCCCTTCGCACAAGCCTATGCCATGGCATATCACGATAATCCAGCAGCTTTCAAACAAGCCTTACATGCATCGATCGGCTCCAAACACTAAGTAAACCATACCCACGTCATCAACAGCGTCATCATGGACATTGTTCAATCCATAGCGAACACACTTTCAACAGCCAACGGAGGAGATTTAAAATGTTCACTCATTGGTTCATTCAAAGAAACCCTATCACAATTCTTTACACTCGTCATATTCATTTTGGTTGCCCTCTTATCTGGTCGAAAAATGATGAAAGATATTAAAAAACGTAAAGATAGTGGAAAACCCTTACTCGATGTGGAAGTCGTCAACTATGATATGTCCAAAACACCTATACTCAATCCCACCAAACCGCACAGTAAAATTCCTATGAAATCAAACGATATACCGAAGATTTAAAGCTTGATTTTCCCATGACATCGTTAAAAATACTACGGATTTGATGTGTTATTTTCCCATGATATCAATCGATTCACTGTGACTTTGAAGAACACACTCTGTTACAAATCCTCGTAAAATCAGGTGATTTATCGAGAATTCTGAGGTACTTTTCCACACCAAATCGACCGATGTTATCGTAAAATGACTCAGCAAATTCCCATGAAATCAAGCGTTATCTCGTGAATTTGACCTACAAAAAGGGACAAGCCCCGTACATCACCAAAAATGAATGATTCATCGTGAATTTGACGGAGCACCAATCAGAGCACTTGTATGCGTGGGCGTCAACCAATGAGAAGAAATTTTCCCACGCTCAACTCTATATAAACTGAGCCATTTCAATCATTTTCATTCAGTCATGGGTAAACGTACGAACACGTTGGAAGCTCCTCTCGCGAAGAAGGCGAAAGTCACGTATTCGTCAGATACACCGACATCGAAGCCAGTCTTTGTTGAAGCGACGGAGCCCTATTTCCATACGAATGGGAAAGCCGAGAAGAACTACCTTACCAAGGCACATCCACAGTTGGAGTCTCTGCCCATCACACGTCTGGTATTGGGCAAGAAATGGGGTATCACTGGATATTATCCCATTCGCGGAGAGAATGCGATGATGGATGCGATGGATTGGCAATCACGACGAGACATCTCAAAACTCGTGTTTGCCACGGGATTTTATGGATGGCGTGCACAAACGTACAATGACGCTGGGTACGGTTCCGATCAACTCTCCTCCCTCTTCACCATTTCTCAAGCCGTCTCACGCGATTTGGAGACGTTGGAAGATGCGATACAATCCCTCTACAAACAAGTCCAACCCGAATCTGCCTACAACCTCACCTCCTGTCTCGGTTATGTACACAAGAAATCTGCCTACGACAATGTCTTTATGAAGCTGAAGCAGGACACACCCATCTTCCAGATGAAGGAGAATGGAAAGAACAAGAAGGTTAGTTTGGCCACTCTTGGACATCTTCTTTCCAATCTCAAGGCGAATACCTTCCTTCAAGCAAATACCATCTTCCGCGTCACAGGCATATACTGTAATCCACAGACAAAGACTCTGAAACTGTGTTTTACTGTGGATCAAATCCAAGTCCGTATCAAACAGGTGGAGGAATGTCAGAGCATAGCGATGGAGGAAAAGAAGAAGAAGACAAAGCATACACTCGATATAAAGAAGGCATCCATTCCCTCCAGTGGTTTATTTAATCTGATACACATGGTGCAACCTAAACAGGACATTGATTGGGAGGAACTCAATCACTTTATAGAGGATCTCGATCAGTTATCCCAATCAGAGGATAGCACTGTACTTATGAAAGAAAAGGAGGATGAGATGACAAGCATGCTTTCTCAAAGGTGGAGTGCTCAACCCACAGAGGAGGAGGATTGGAGGAGGATGCGGACGGATTATACCAAGGCGCAAGCACTCGACGTGTACATTCGCATCCGGGAAGAGTCACACGCGCTGCATATCTTTGACGGTGATCAAATACAAGCCGAGAAATGGATCAATCGATTCCTCGAAATGTTCAAGGATATGGTGGAACACAAACAGGAGAGTCAGTGGTATGTGTCATCCTCATGGTACAAAGCAGGACAGTGTGTCAATGAGAAGTGTCCAGTGTTGAACTATATTGAACATTATTTCATTGTGCGTAGTGCCTACGAAATCCATCGTCGCGCCTTTCCCACTATGTTGAAGGAAGCATTTGCACGGTACAATATGAATCCTCTTACCAATGACATGGAAAGGACATTGATGAGTGAAATGGTGACTGCTCTTGAAAACTCACTCTTTAAGACATGTACACGTGGACGTTTTATTCCACCTCTTCTTTATTCTGGAAATGATTCTATGTTCTGGAAACAATTTTAAGTTATGTTTAATACATGATGCATGGAATATATGTCTGACTTTTATGATTCGACAAGATGGATTTCTGTTTAGAGAATGACTCATCCATGATTGTCTCGGGTCCTAGTAAATCGGTAAAGTCCACGTTTGTGGCGAATATGATCAAGAACCGTCATACTTTATTTAAAAAGCCCATTCGTAAAGTCTGGTGGTATTATGGGATAGAAAGTCCACTTCATAAAGAGTTACAAGAGGTGATCTTGAAAATGGGTGTCCCTACCCAAGATGATTTTGATCAATTGCAAGAAAATGATTTAATTATTCTCGATGATTTACAACAGGAATCTCAAAACAATGAAACTGGGACGAAATTATTTTTAAGAGGATCTCATCATAAACGGTTTTTCGCAGTGTAAATCACACAGTATTTGTATGGTGATAAAGAACAACGTATTCGTAATGGCAATGTCCATTATTTGGTCGCGTTCAATAATCCGAGAAATCAACAACAATTGGCTCAATTCATGGGGAAAATGCTCCCCAAAAGGCAATATGAGCGTCGTGCATGATATGTTAACGACGTTGGTTCAAAAGTATGGGAATTATGCCTACCACTTCATTGATTTCACTACGAATTGTCCGTTTGAGTACCGATTTCGCACCAACTTATTTAATCCACCTATGATTGTGTTTAAGTTAAGCAAAAGACCCAATAAAACGAAAATGGACTTTAGTGAATTAGTGGTGGTTCCCAAATCTGACATGAATGAACACACCGGTGGCGGACAGCAAATGGGTGGTGGTGGTGACAGTACCCAACTGATGTCGACCATGTTACAACGTCAAGCGGAAGATCAGAGGGTGAGAACCATGATGATGGCTCCTCAACAAGCCCATCTTGACCGTATTGCACGAGAGATTGTGCGTCACCGTCCTACCGCCAATAATATCGCTGCATGGAACGCTCGGATGTATTTGTTCGATAAATTTCGTCGCCAATTTTCCAATTTGGACGATGATCATGGGAAGCGATTGGAAAAACCTCTGCTCACTCACACCGCAAAACCTCCGCTCACTCACGCCGCAAAACCTCTGCTCACGCACGTTGCAGATCCACCCGTCCTCAAGAGATCGAAAGGGAAAGTCGTCAAACCTTCGGTTGTCGCCTCTCCCAAGACGAAGCGATCTCCATTGAAATCGACCATCAATACTCGTTTAAGTAAAAAAGGAGTTCTTGAATTGGGATCCTATGGCACACCATTCAAGTAATGGCAACGGCAGCCGCGCCAATTGCCTCCTCATTCTTATCACGTATCTTTGGGCGTTGTTGCGGCCAAGGCAACGCAGACGACAGCGCAGAGACACAGTACACCATCACGGCGGGCTTTAATTGTTGTTCCAACGGGAATACCGCCTATCTTCAACCCCCACGTCAATACCAAGCAGATTGTGTCGATGGAGGAGGTGTTGCACAAGATTTATTACAATCCCAAACATCCCGCTGGCTACGGAAGCGTCAATGCACTTGCTGCTGCTTCACATCATTCAAAAACCAAAGTCAAACAATGGTTAATGCGTCAACCGACCTACACCCTTCACAAATCTCGATTGCATCGTATTAAGCCTTTGCACCCGTATCGTGTACGCGGTCCGCAAATTCAATTTCAAGCGGATATTGTCGATTATTAAAAGTATGCACAGCATAATCGTGGCTACAAGTATATTCTCATGGTGATGGACATCTTTACACGCAAAGCCTGGGCATTCCCTCTCAAGACCAAGAGTGCCAAAGAAGTGTCGGGGGTTTTAGAAGCCATTTTCGCAACCATTCCCACCCCGCAACAACTACAAACGGATCAAGGCCGTGAGTTTTATAACCGACCGGTGAAAGACGTCTTGGACAAGCACGCTATTGAATTGTTTTCCATCTACAGTCCCTATAAATGTGCCCATGTCGAACGATTGAACCGTACTGTCAAGAATAAATTGGAACGTATCTTTACAGCCACCAATCACAAGAATGGGGTGGATTATATCGCAGATGTCATGTATGCATACAATCACAGCATCCATTCATCCACAGGTTTCACCCCGATGGATGTGAATGCCTCCAATACCGAGGAAGTGAAACGAAACAATGCGAAACGTCTCCGACAAAACTATAAAAAGGTTGCAGTCCCGAGGAAGTCTATCCCTGTGGGAGCACGGGTACGTATTTCACGTGATAAAGGAACGTTTGGACGGGGGTATGAAGCGAATTGGTCGACGGAAGAGTTCATTGTCTCCAACATTCTCAAGAACCCCCATGGTACCAAAATGTACAAGATCAAAGACTTGAGTGGAGAAGAGATCAAAGGATCCTTTTATGCTCAGGAATTACAAGTGATTCATCGGGAGGAAGAAGTATATCAAGTGGACAAAGTGCTCAAGACCCGACGTCGGAATGGACGACCAGAATATTTTGTGCACTGGCAAGGTTATCCGGCCTCGATGAACTCATGGGTGACAGACTTAGAACCTCTAGGTAATGTACGCCGCTATTGATTTGTAATCATGCAGGAACTGCATGAGGAACAACATGTGTACTTGTTGAGCAATACTCAACCCCATTTGTATGACAATAAAGCCAATCATTTCTTTACACGACTGGAAAATCCACTTTTTATTCCTAAAGGAGAAACATGGGAAGTAGGCTTGAAAGAGGTTGGGTATGTGAATAATGTAGATACGATTCCCGAAGATTGTTATATTACCGTGGGGAAAATGGTGGATACGAAAGATTTGAAGACCTATTTGCCTGATTATACGATGGAAGGGACCAATGTGGTCCGTCGTCACACCATTTTTGAATCCGATGAGGAAGTGAAAAGAGTCCCCATGATCACAGCGTTGGAATTATATACACGCCGTACCATTTCCAACATGATGACTGTCACGACACATCCATCCTACTTGTATTATGGATGCAATGGTATAGAGGAAGCAAATGTCTATGTGATTGACATTGTCCCATTTTCCCTGTTTCAAATCAAGGAATTCTCCGCATTTCATTACGTCCTTGTGTTTTCCCCTCATTTGGCGGCCTCACTCTTATTGGACAAATGTGTCTATCATTTATCGTTGAAGGATGTCGTTCGGATCCATACACGTCTCTCCATTCATCGAAAGGAATGTGACGTAAAGAAATATCCCGCCCATGACTATTGGTTCAGTGTGATTCCCTTACACCGCTGTCATTTTGCCAAACATGGGATTGAAAGGTTGTTGGGAAATGAAATCTCAGTGCTCAATTTATTCAAACAATTAGAATGGTTTGGTGTGGGGAAATTAGTGTTTCATTCATCCAGCAGTTTGTCCTTTCATGTGACGCATGCTTCCAATTATACATTGTCTGCGATGGATTATGGAATCCTCTCCGATTTGCAGAAAATAGCCACTGTTACCATGGCTCCCCCAGTGACCTATCAGGATATACACCCCCTCAGTGATGATACGACACGTGCTGTGTGGATGTGGACGGATATCTTTGTGAGTTCTCTCAAAGGCAATGCAAATGCACCTCCTATTCCCAGAGGGCATATAGGCCTGTTTCATAATCTTCGCATCCTTCTTCCTAAACTGAGAGCGTTGATGAAAGCCGTGAGAATGTATCAACACACCTTCTTCCGATTGCAACATTTGGTCTCTGAAAAATGGTTTGCTTTACCAACACGCACCACGAAAAATCAATTTATTTTCCCAGTGGAGTTCCTCAATCCACTCACCCCAAAAGAGCGTGAAAAGAAGTATCCACATCCCAAGAAAAAACATGTGTCATGGTTCAGAAACCGTATTGATCAATTGTATGACAAGATTGATACACAGTTACACAAAATCGATCCTACCCTCCATATAGCCGATGCTCCTGATTTAGTCACCTCCCGTTTCTTGTCTACCTATAGCAACACACTGAATGCAAAGTACCGCAACATGATGTGAATCCTACGTCAACACAAGATGGAAGGTGTTTTAGTCTCTAAACGATTCGGAGCCAAGAAGCGATTGTTTGATACGGTCTTATTGAAAAATTTTCGAAAATCGATTCAAAAGGAACAAGACACAAAACGGCCTATTATTCATCATTTAGTTCATTCCCATCCTAAAGATGGGAAAGAAAATGTATTGGCCAGTGGTGCGGATATGCAGCACGAAACGGGACAACATGCCCTTCCTTTCACACCTACGGAACAGTATCATATCTACAACACGTATAATGTATTTGCCTATCATAGTTTGGTGGATTTGATGGAGCTGTATGGGACTATTCTCCATGATTTTGAAGTGAAACAGGAACGGTTGGCAACGTTAAGAAGGAGGGTGAAAGCATTCAAACCCACTGCAGGAACTGACAATCTTGACGAGATTGTTCGTGAACGAGATAGGGTGAATGCAGAAGTGACTGTGTTGACAACGGATCTTTGTCAATTAACCAAGGAGAACACTGTTATTTTATGTGTCTAGACCTGAATCGTTTTATTACAAGAATGTAGAGAGTGATAAGACGTGGAGTTCTATCGTCCCCACAGGTTATTATTCGTTGGAAACCTATTTGAATGCCATCTTCCCCGCCTCCATGACATGGACCATCACATCCATGTCCTATCATTATGAACTGACCATCGATTGCACGGACGATATGGAAATCAAGATGGACCGGCAATCTAAAGCCTATGAGATTTTCAAAGCAGAACAAGTGGCTACCTACGTGTGGGACGAATGGATCTTGGAAATCCCCCTCAGCACGATTCATGTTCCCTCTTTTATCCTTCAGAAACAAACCATGGAATTGGACGCTCTCTTTGAAAAGAAGAGTGTCCCCTATGCATTGAGTGGGACCCATGTCTTGCTTCGAAACGGAAAACCGACACAACAGTATAAGACCTAGGATAAGAAGCATCCCAATATTCTCAACATCAAACATGGTGACTCTTTTGAGATGTTTCATACCCTATCTCCTCTCCCTAGTCCATTACGATTCAATTTACCCACGAACTACTATACCCTCCAATCCTTTGTGCACGCTTTCAATCAAGCCATCCCCCTGCCTGATATAGTGTGGGTGACGTATACCACAGTGGGTGTCTTTCACGTGCTTCACTTTAAAATCGCGGAAGGGTATGGGTTGAAAATCAATCCTCCACAACTCTGGCAACACATGTTGAATCATAGTTATGAATATGGTATGTTCACTTATCATGAACAAACCTGTATACACTCGGAAACGCCGGAACATTGTTCTGCAAGTTACCGTCGGTATCAACAACGTCCAAAACATGTCACCCATGGGATGACATTACACATCTATGGTTTACCGGAATATACCTTTGATTATGCCAAAGGATGGAACCACACCCTCGACACCCTCTTCCCATGGAAAGGGAAGGAATTGGATCGCTTGTTTCAGAAATCCTATTTCCCTTATGCTTTCGAATCGAAAGAGCTGTTGGCCAATACGTGTTTACAATCCTACTTGTTTGGAGATAGACTCTCTGATAAGACATTGTATTCACCCGCTGTCGCGTATCAAGAAGGATCCACCCTGAAAGTCTGCAAAGATAGATTGACTTCCTTTATTGGATGGTTCAGTGAGGATATGCAAAGGCTCATGACGACCATGATGGAACGCTGGCAAGAAAACATGTTTTATCTAGTGGATGGTATGGTGTTGGGAGTGGATGTGGGAAAACAAGATATTCAATCGGTGATGGTGAATACACATCCCACACCTCGCCCTTTTCTTCATCTCTATAGCAAGACCATGAAACCGTTGCACATCTATGACCACATGATTCGGCAAGGTTACATCAACCCCACCCTGGACATTTCTACCTCGTTTCATCGCATCCTCATTCCCAAAGGGAGTTATACCTTGGAAGGACTCTTTTCCAAACTCCAGGTGAATTTACAGGCGTGGACGGATGTATCCCTCTCTCTCTCGAAAGATCATTATTTGACGGTGAAAACCGCGGAACATGCCTTTATTGATTTTGGAGAAGCGTTGAGTTATCGTATAGGTCTACCCCAATCCTATTATGGACCCAATACACAGATGACAACACTCTCTCCCCTCAGCATGACTCCCAATTCCTTCAACATTATCGTCTATTGTAATATTGTGGCGGAAAGTATTGTGGGAGGACAACGTGAACAAATCTTGAAAATTCACCCCATTGAAGAGAAACAACGTTTGGGGGAAATGGTGTCGTATGAAGTGTCCAATATTGATTATTACCCCATTTTTACATCCGCTATTGATGAGATTGAAATTCAGTTGCGTGGTGATGATGGCGAATTTATTCCGATTCATGAAGGACGATCCTATTTCAAACTCCATCTCCGCCGTAAGGAGACTAGGTAAATGGGGGCAGAGTGACACTCAACCATGCATGAGGAAACGATTCACTTGTTAAGTAATGCTCAGCCCAATTTGTTTCCTGAAAATAGAGCCAATCATTTCAAAAATCGCTTGGTTCCTTCCATCCCCATGGTCCATGGGGATCAATGGGAAGCCGGTATCTCCGTCGTCAATTTCATCAATACCCTGCAGACAATACCCGTGGATGTCAGCTTTAGTGTGGGGGCGTTGAAGGATCATCCTGAGACGATTCCGACCGTCTATACGTCCTCTATCATGTCCATCAAAACGGATTCACCGCGAGGAGAGCAAGGCAAACAGGGTGAACAAGGCAAACAGGGAGAGCAAGGCAAACAAGACAAACAGGGAGAACAAGGCATGTTTACGCGCTTCAACATTCCACGCGGTATTTATTCGGAGAAGATGTTGATGCAGTGTTTGAATCAGAATCGACACCATGGACACAATTTCCACTTTTCTATCACTACATTGGCGCCTCATGTCCATGTTGTCTCAGTGGTCGTACCCCCACACTACAGTATGAAACTCCATCCTTTGCTCAAAGACATTCTTGGGTTTAAAACAGACTTACTCACCTCCTCACAGCAAGCGACTGCACCTTTGAATTTGAATGCCTTTACCTACAATATTCTACTGTATTGTAATATTGTAGGCTATCATTATGTAGGGGGTATGAAAACAAACTGTATGTGTGTGATTCCCTACACGGGGAAAGATTATGGAGATAGTATTCATCATGAATTCCAGAATGTCACCTATCTCCCTGTGAAAAGTCAACATGTGCAAAATATTGAAATCAAACTTATGTCGGATGACGGTCATCCCATCCCTATGACAGACGGACGGTCCTATGTAAAAATGCATCTTCGACGTCGCGCAATTAAGTAATTGTCTTTTCCCAAGCACATCAAGACACAATGACGCATCTCTTTTTAATCCGTAACCGAACACATTCCTCTGGACGATTGTTTGGAAGAGGTTCATTTATGCAACGCGGTGGATGGAATAAAGTGATTGGACAGAAAACACGCATGATTAGACCACGTGTCACTGGTGTCAAGACATCATCTATCCGTCTGCCCAAATCACTCAAAAAGAGTGTTCCCAGAAAAACATCTCGAAAAACAATTCGACAACCCTCTCGAAAACCCTCTCGACAACCCTCTCGACATCCCTCTCGAAAAACATCGCGAAAACCTTTGCAAAAGGGACTTGTACATACGGTACAGAAAACGTTGGGAAAATCGTTACGTACGACAGAGTTTCTCAATTCTGCGAAACAAGCTGTCACGGATGCTGTCAGCTCTACCGCACAAGAAGGAGTTGATCGTCTCAAAAAGGGTGTGAAAGCACTCGCCAAACGCACTTTACAGACTGCTCCCGAACGTGTTGTAGAAGCTATTCAAAATAAAGTGAGTCGGAAACGCGTCTTCACGGATGAAGAAGGGGATAGGGTGGAAGCACGTGCTCCTAAACGTCGTCGTGGTCATGTGAACATTGCCCATCATACGAAATGGGGGAAAGGAAGTTTGATGGGGCGTTATCGCGGAGGTGCTAAACAACGCATGCTCTTTTAAGAACTAAGCAATCTTAGAACATCCGTCCCATCAAGCATGGCGGAAACACCTGCCTTATTGGATGCGCGTTACGATGTATTCCAAAGTGATAAAGTCGATGTTTCGAGTACTTCTCAGCATACGAGCGTTCTGACGCCAGTCAATGGATTGGAAAATCCCGGTACCATTCAATTCACGGTCCCTCGACTAGCCATTCATTGGATGGATGTATGCAATGCCTATTTTCGCGTGGAAGTACAACTCATGAAACATGATGCGGCTAAAGGAGCACACGTGCCATGTGAGTCGTCAGACAAGGCAATTATTATCAACAATACGGCCCACTCCCTCTTTTCCGACATTACTATCCGCTTGAATGAACGCACCATTGAAGGAGGCAATGACTTGTATTATTTGAGAGCTTACCTTAGCAATCTTTTACAATACACCAATGATGTGAAGAATAAGCACATGGTCACACAAGGATTTACTGTTCCTCAAGTGATGTATGACACGGAGTTTGATGCAGGGACGAAGACGATAAAGACTAAGGCGGTAGAGTTTACAGATAAAGAGAATGCACTCAATCAAGCCATTCTCAAACAATGGACAGACCACAAATTTAAACGTACCTTTGACTTTCCCCTGAAATGTAATTTGTTCCAACAAGTGATTGCTCTGCCCCCAGGCATGCAACTGGATCTCATTTTCACCTTGAATAAACCGAAATATGCCATTTATGATATGGCACATGCTGCAGGGACGACCTCTACAAAGTACAGGTTCAAAATCACCTCTTTCCAATTGTATATGCCCATGCTCACACCGAATGCAGAACTGCAATTGAAAACTGCGAATCGACGCAAGACAGAAGCCATTTATTATCGCTACAATGGCATGACCGTCCAACGACGAACGATTGAACGTGGAATACAAAAGAAGACGTTTTCCAATGTGGCCGCTCTATTGAGTCCTAAACTCATCTTTTTCGCGGTTGTTCCCAGTAACTCTTGGTTTGATCCAGGAAGTCGTAAACTCTATTTTGAAAGGCATGGACTCTCTCAAGTCACCATGACCACCAATGGAGCCATCATGACAGGAGGCACCATCAATTGCAAAGATGACGTGATTGCCTACAGTCAATTCAATCGTGCGATTCAAGTCTATAACACGAATGAATCATGTGGTATTGATTTGGAGAGTTTTACCAAATACTGTTACTTTATCGCCTTTGACTGTACCTTGGATAAACAAATCGATAGTGTTCAACCCACCAATACACGTCAATATGGATTGGAATTGCAATTTGAGAATACGACCACGCAGAATATGGATTTATTAATGTTTGTCATTCATGACGAACAATTCTCCGTCACACCGGAGAATGCTGTCATCTCCAGTGCGTATATCCCACTCGCTATTTAAGTGTTGGCGCGCATTGACCTCCTCATAAGACATGGTGAAGGAGCTCGAGTATCACGTTCCTCCTATCGCTTGGACATCTCTTTATCAACATCGTCTCATTAAAGCTCAGCGTTGGCTGAATGGGAGAATGGTTAAGCAACACGGAAATCGAAGGAATCATGCAGGGTATGAATCAATTACAAGAGAAACATTTACTCAATGCCTGCATGTGCGAAGATGATTTTCTCTGTGCTATTCAGTGTAGTTGTCAAACGTTTGCTCATCGCCTCCTCCAATCTTCTTACGTTCCCTTCCAAGGTGTGTTTCCTGCTGATCTACTTCCTGCTCATTCCCCGGAATCAAAGACACTTATTGTCAATAGTGATCGCTCTCATCAACCTGGCAAGCATTGGTTGGCCTTTTATCAAAATGCGGATCAACGCGTATGCGAATTCTTTGACTCTTATGGACTCACTCCATCTCACTATCCACATGTGACCGAATGGTTATCGACAACACCTTATCCTCTAGACTATCGTCGCCCTCTGCGTATACAAGGACCTAAAGCCTATTGTGGTGCTTACTGTATTTACTTTTTAAACCAACGCCCTTTTAACACGTCTATGGATAAAACACTGACCTTCTTTCGAACATTGGATGCTTACGAGAAAGATCAAGAACTCATTCAAACCTACTTGTCCTTCAATGATAAAATTGTCTATTCCTATTTGTATTCTACATTATCCCATGTTTTGAAGTCAATAAAGAAATGAATCATGTCAATGATTGTATTTTTATTTCAATGGAATCCTTGAACTTTTTACAGAGGATAATACCACAAGGTTTTGTACATGAAACACTATACACTATACACAGAGCTTTTCCATACATCATGCACGATAGACAGTGACTGTTGAAGCAATGTCTTGATCACAAAGGGGACAAGATAACGTTTCCAAGGGTACATAACATGTAGAACACATAACATTATGAGAACATGGTAAAAAGAGAAGGGATCGTTCCTGTTTAAAACATGTAACACAGTTCCGTTCACATAATAATTGAAATGTCTCTTCTTCTAATTTCTTTCTAAAGTCACTTTTATGGGGAGAGTTACCTGACACATCCATTGCAAATCTCACTTTTTTCACTGCAGATCGCGCCAATGTCATTGTATTGCAGTGTAGCAGGGAGTCATCCTCTATCCACCTACGCTCCAAATGGTGATTCATAACATGCTCATCGAGATCCATGAGTCGATCCACTAATTCACCAGCAGTGATCGTTTCATTGAGATGTGTTACAGTTTCTATAGCTTTGAATGAATATCCCAGGTCTCTTGCGACAACCCACGACGTTGGGATACTAGTTGTTGTCCGATTCATTGAGGGAATCTCCACCGAATAGGGATTTGAGAATGTCTTCCACCAACGATTCCGCTTCTGCAATCGATAAAACACCCGTCACAATCACACTTCCGTTGGAAAAGAAGGAACAGTGCAAATTACCTTTGCGTATTAACGTTCCGGGAAACAGCTCGCGCTCGTTGGAAATCACTGATGTCGATGGCAACTGTTGAATGGTTTGCATGCGGTCTTTTGTATAGTTCCATTGACATTGAACGGTGCAGGATTTTGTGATTGGGTCGCTCACGTCCAATCCGTAGGGGGCGAGTAATTGGCGCATCTCTTTACAAATACGATCGTAGGTTTCCAGGGAGTGGTTGCCCAAAATTTGGATACACCCCCGTGGAAAAATCTGTACAGCAACCGAAGAGTTCCATTTCCAATAGACTCGACAAGGGCGTGATGCTCGGTATGTGGCCAGAGGGAGTTGTGGTAACAATGTCTGCAGTGGTATCGCGGAGGATGCTCTGAGCTCCACCATGCGGTTGCAGATCCTTGACATTTTTGAGAGCGGGGTGTAGATACCCTTCTTCATATAGGCGATGGTTACCGTATGGAAGACTCTGATTGGGTAAATACCAACTACGCTTGTCCTCCCAGATACTTAAGGCTTTCTTCACTTGCGTCACCGTTCTCATCACGTGGTGTTGGGATTGGAGGAGAGTTTGTGACACTGTGGTAATTGAATGCTTTTCAAATGCGTCCACATAATTCTGATGTTTCACTTGTCGCTTCTTTGCTTGACACACCCCCTTCATGCGACAGTCGTGGATTTCTTCCTCATTGCCTTTGAGGACAATGTAAGAGTACATCTTGGCACTCAAACATACAAACTCCTTCACCCTATCCCCCCCCACACTCATCCTTGAAACATCCCAAACGATTCGCATTCTCGGTACGTCTCTCTGGATGACTCACGGGATAATTTGAGGTATCGAGAACACCTTTCGCCTCCGTATCAATAAAATTTGGGATGTTTTCAAACGAACGCAGTACTTCTTCGCGTGTATACCGGCTGCGGACTTTGAGGAAGAAGGAGTCTGTGTCCCCACCAATGAGTTCCACTGAGGTGCACGTCTTGTTGGCTTTCCACTGGTCAAACAGCTTGTACATAATAATCTTGCTGTTGTCCAGGATGCATTGCCCGATATAAATGGGCTTGTTCAAGTCTACCTTGGTCTTGCGCACATTCACCACCACGGCTTTGTCGCTGATGTTGAAGAAGGATTGGCAATAGGGATGACGTGTCCATTTGCTAAATAAATTCGGTGATCGTACAAAATAGTGCTTCCCATATTTCCGCACATTCTCCATCGTCTTGCCGTACAGTGCTTTCACCATCAACTTGTGGAGATTGCGGCGCATTTTCGTGGTTACCTTGGCGCGTTCTTGCGTATGGTATTGAACATAGGGGCGAATATACGGTTCTTGGTTGAAGGAGATCCCGTAATGAACCTTGGTGATATGTAAGCCCTTCTCCACATAATACTTGAGAGCAGCGATATGTACCACATACTCTTTGCGATTTTCGTGCGTCATCATTAACTTGTTGGCTGAGTGAAAGGGTCGGTTCCCGTTCAACTCTTGCCATAGTTCATGCATATACGGAGACATGTCCGCCCATTTCGCCGTCCCGCGGTAAGGAGCCAATGGTAAATCTTCCGTGGCATCTTGGACGTGTGGGGGATACTCCAAATCGACGCACAGTACATGACCCGTGGTGCCATTGACATTGTATCGTCTCACCCATTCGTCGTTGATGTCCACCAAGACCTCCGGTCGTACCCAGGCAAAACAATCCTTCGGCAAAGGTCCCATCATGGCCGCACCGTATAAATTGTTCGCATCGACATAAAACAGGTGAGTACCTTCTTCTGCTTGAGCGCGGTGCTGATTCACAAATGTCATCCCTCCACGAATCCCTGCTTCAAACACGCGGTACATATCCACGTCATGCAATTTCTCAAACTTGACCTGTGTATTTTTAAAGAAAAATGAATAGGTCAAGCCAGGTGTGCCGAAATAGTGGATGGGGTCCAATGCAGACACGTCGCGTATTTCACTTCGAAAGTGTTCGAAGATGTCTGCGAGCAAGGCTACATCCACTGTCAAATAATAGTGGATATAATCTTCAAACGTGCTGCACCCCGTCTCTGTCCACGCCTTTTGTGCCACAGCATACTCATCCTCTTCCAACTCCTTCTCACTCAAATCATTGTAAAATGCTTCCTTCGGAGGCAATTGAGTCTCGTGGATACGATCCCAGCAGTCAAAATATGTATAGGTAAAATATCCTTTCCGAATAGATATGTGATCGCAATTCGGATAGACGTTGCTCAATATGTGATTTGAGTGAGGAAAGTCACTGATGGTCGTTGACAAATTGTTTAGAGAGTCTTTCAAAAACTGACATGAATCGATGAATCGGAGTTTATATAGGGTATTGGATGGCATGGGAAGAAAGATGGTCACTCCCAACGTCTTGTCTCTTGACACATAAATGGGTTCGATCTTATACTTGTGATCCAGCTTGGTAAACCCTTGTACAATCACCTGGTGACTGTCATATCCCTTCCAATTGTGAAACAAGATGTTTAATGTGTTCCGGGATTGACGTCGTCGCAGGTTACATGCATTGCACAGGGTTTGCAGATATTTGCCCGTGATATGATCGTGGTCTCGCACCTTTGTCGTAGGCCCATTCTTTTCACCTTGCTTCTGGGGTTTTACATCACATCCGCACATGTTACATTGAGCTGTCTGTTCATAGTCCCGCATATCATCCTCCGTCAGCGTCATGTTACTGTTTGTCGCTTTCATGTGATCAAACATCGACCAGATCACCTGTCTGATGTGTGTAATAAAGGCAGGAATGCACTCGTCCCCCTTTTGGATCACCACCGATTCTTTCATGTCCAGCGCCGGATGCCACACCACATAGGATCCCACATACGCTGCCGTATGCTTCTTGGACACGGAATCAATCATGCTCTCAATGTCCGCATACATCACAGCGAGGGGTTGAGTGGTTTTCGCGTGGTCGATAAATTCATGCGGTTTCGTATCTTCCGGGGTCGTTTCCATCTGAAAAAATCCTCCATCGCATTTGGCTTGATGTTCCAGACGTTCTTTGTGCGCCATGTCCTTTGTCTTTCCATACTTTATCCCCTTCTCGTAGAAATTGAATCGTAAACTACATAACTCGCATGTTTCAAATCGTTTCACTTTTTCGTTTGGCTCATGTTCCGATACCACATGCGAGCACATTTCTGAAAATCCGTCACGGGAAGAAAATGTCCAGACTGATCCTCCGTATCGTACCGCGTCACCATCACCAGATGAACGATGCGCGTGTTCTCCTTCACAGCTTGACGGACCGGGTATAATTGGCCCACAAATCGTTTACTGTCATGTACGTGGATACGAAGAATGACATTGTTCTTCTTTTCGAACTCCTGAATATCCCGTGTATTCATCAACCCCTCTGACGTCATCATGGAAAAGTCTAGATGATAATATTGGTTCAAATTCAACATGCGCACTGTAGGAAGCTCATTCAGATAAATGTTATAGGATTTCTTGGTGTGGGAATTAGCACGTCGAGGAATGCGATTGTCTTGGTAGGCCAGTGCATAGAGGACACTGTCTTGAAAACAATGCGATGTATACGTGTTGCGCTCAAACACACATATGCCTTTGCAGAGCTTGATATCTCGGTGGATAGGAATCGGTGCGCCCATGCGAAAATTAGGGAAGGAACTTGTTTGAACTAGTAACTCCAACACTTCCTTCACCGCAAATCCTGATCCGTCTTCTCGATAGTCTTCAATAAATTCTTCAAACTTTGACACCATGTCACGGAACCATGTATCAAAGTTACGTGCTTGGACACCTTCGTGAATGTATGAGGGTGTGGTGATGTCTCTCACTTCCTCTTCGCCCGTCGACATATCCATCTTGGCAAACCTGAGTCTCATACTCACAAACACTTTCACATCCTCGTGGGGGTGTTGTTTCACAATGACACGATACAAGTCCGCATACATTGAATTTAAATATGTCCTCCATTCATTCGTGGCTTGATGAGGGGTAAATCGATAATTATATCCGCGACCGTCCATGATCCGTTCTTCTTCCACAGCTGCACCGCCCTCTTGCATGAACTCAAACAGGTAGGGACACAAATGTTCATCCCATCCTTCCGCTTCAGCATTCACCACTGCATCACAGTAGCGACATCGTTCTACACACGCATGCTTATGGTACGCCTCCACGTCGAAACTTCCGTCGCAATCCAAACACAGCAAGTCATTGTCGTCGCCATAATTAAACGCGCGGCAATCGTGTTCGTCTCCATACCATTTACAGCACGTCCAACAATAGTTACGACCCGTCTCCGCTGCTCCATGGGCAATACAGTCTTGAAAGCGAGAGAAGGACTGACGGCAGAATTCACACGTGTACTGCATGGTTAGAATGAGAATGATTTTCTCTGACAGCGCCTTCCTTATATACCGTGCGGTGACTCATCACACGTGCTCGGCGCCGCGTGCTCCGATGGGTACTCCGTGCTCTTACCTCAAGTGCGCCGATGTGTGGGCGTGTGCTCCGTGCTCTGATGTGTGGGTGTGTGCTCCGTGCTCTGATGCGTGGGCGTGTGCTCCGATAAAAGTACACATGTTCTGAAGGTCAAATGCGGGAATAAGGGGCTAGAATTTGCTACTACTGCCAATAGATAGCAGGAATTTGAAAGTCCAACCTCGGCAAATTCCTCGCTCTTTTCGAGGCTCTGGCAAATTTTCTCATGGTTTATGTGGTGCGAAAAGTGTTCAGCGTTAATGCGAAGGAGTGGATAGCGCCCTCTACTTTGAAAAACATTAGATTTTGTGGTAGCAATAGATGTCTTTGCTGTGAATCTTTGAATACCAAAAATTGCTACGAAAGTTTCAGTACAGGCAACCGGTTTATCTTTGATCAGCCAGGTGTTTTTACTTGTAAAAGTAGAAAGGTTATTTATCTTATATCATGTAGCAGATGTGGAATGCAATATGTAGGACAGACAAAGCAACCGCTACATTGTAGATTAAATGGTCATCGTCATTCAGTATTAAAAGGTCACTTAAACACATCTTAGCAATCACTTTAAGCAAGATCATCATTCTTGGACTGATGTTGAATTGCAAATTATTGATCATGTTGATGACAATATATACATATCACCGGAAGAGATAAACAGAGAGCTCAACCACAAAGAAGACATGCATATCAAGATGCTCAATACCTGATACCCGTTGGGTTTGAATGATAGAGTTTTGGGAGGTGGATGTGTATCTCAGCAGTCCATATCCAATGATCAATTTTTTAGTTATCCGATTAGCAGACGAAAAAGGAGTCATGGAATAAGAAAATCGGGTAGAAAAAGCTCAAGTATTATGGAACTTGACAATACCTATCAAGAATTGCAAGATGCTTTTGAGACGCGTAGGATGTCAAAGTTTTATCATCATCTAAAATCTCTCCCTAAAACTATGCTAAGAGCCATTCTAGGCAAGACAAGGGATGAGGCAAAAATAATGACATTTGTACTAACAGCATACATTCAAAATAAACTTAACCTAGACTCGGAGAACAAAAATGTAAAAGAACGAGCAACCATAATCATCCCGTTCGAATCTCAGACAATAGACTCACTCAATCTCATGTCTATATTATGCGATCACAGTGTGTGCAAGCTAATTCCAAGCACAATTCAAGAACGTTATCCACCGAAAATATTCTATAAATTAGATAAACCCACTGCATTGAAGTTTTGCAATTATGGGCGTTTTTTGAATAACCTAAAGTTTCAGGATGTGATGCACATCATGAACAATCCATGCTCATGTAGCAAGAGGCAATCCCTCTTTTTACCCACATTATGGTCACGTAATAACGGGTGATCTGGATATTGTGGATGATGAAGACTTACGTCAACTCTTCAGTTTTGGTACCAAACACAGAATCCCCAAAAGGCTTAGTTGGAGTGCCATAACAACTCAAATTAGTAATTCATTAGATGAGCATATTACAAAAATAAGTAAGAAAGAGAAGATTGAGGCTACTTTATTCTCAGCGTGAAAATCAAGAATCATGGCACTGATTAAAGATCGAATATATCTTGCCAAGAAATCCTCGAATAGATTTCGCGCACACAGTAATCGACACAAGATTAATGTCAAAATGGGCAAAAATCTGAAAGAATTGCAGAATGACGTCATAATTACGCCAGTTGATAAAGCATCTAATAATTATGCCTTCATTTACAAAAATTTTTATCTCCAAATTCTCTTAGCCGAGTTGGGAATTGATATTTCCACGTCGAGCATATCAGGTAATGATACCTATGGTCCAGAGCAAATTTTAGCTGATCGTGACGTGAGAAAATTTGACGATGATCGTGTCTTATTGTTGGTGAAGTTGTAATGTTCACAGGACTAATTGTTGATGTTCCGTGTAAGAGAATAATGTGCAAAAAGTCAATCTAAATGGCTCCTAGATCTAAAATTAGCCTATACAGCTGCAGGTAATCAGTAAATACCAACAGCTAAAGTGACGGAAATAGTTATCACAGCCAGAGGTAATTTCCATTACCTTAAGCCGGATAAAGTTAGCCATCGTTAATTAAATTGAAATGTCAGATGCTAATCAGGTAACTCGACTTTTAAATTTCACATTCACAATCAGTGTGCGGGGAAGGATAAACACCGCGCATCTTCATTCTGTACCTAACATACTTACCGCTCTAACACCGAAAACATCACTCTCCAGACTCAATCAACTCTCATACAATTGAACCCCTCTGGATATATTGATTTAGAGGGTGTTTCAGTTTATCTGGACGATTTATCTTTATTTGGCTTATGCAATCCTTTTTCAGAAGTAATGTAATGAGTCATTTATTCTACCAAAAACTGTGGTTATGTCACCGCTTGAACTGTTCTAGCAAGTAATGTGTGACTTAATTCGTTGCCTGTGAACAGACTTCATAAAGGTGATGCGATTCGCTAATGTGTATTTTGAGTTTCATTCAGAAATTGAACACAAAAATTTGACGAGCGTTGAAATTCTTACAGTTGTAGAACATTCTTTGACTTTTAATTATGAGAAAGCTCAAGAGGAAAATGACAAAAAACCGCTACCTGCTCGAACTCTACCACACTGGAAGGACCGCTTCATGGAACCAACTACATCACAACGCAAAGTTGCACAACAATGTCGGGTGTCACCAGCCAGCGTGAATCGGATTTTCAAGGAAGAATGCCTCCATCCTTGGAAGTTCAAGTCTATGCGAAAGATCGAAACAGATGATTTAGTCGCAACGCTTTTTGTCAGACGATCTTGGAAAGGCATCGCAGAATTCGCAACTTCGTGATGAACATCAATCTCGGTGACGGGGCAACATTTCATTTGAATGGTTCCGTTAATAATCCCAATAAGTTCATCTATTTATACGACGATATATTTATAGGAACACGAGGTGGACCTATTACCTGGCCACCAAGATCATCTGACATGTCGCGAATCATTCTGCTAGTCAGTTTATCTACGACACCGTCTTTTCAATGATTCCCGACCTCGGACGCCAAGAATTCAAAATGATCAGACGACTCATTCACCGCTTGTGTTGAAAAGGATATTGGAAACTTTATTCTTGTGTGAAGGAAAACCCAAATAAAACGATGTGTTTCTTGATAGCTATAATTCTTGTGATTTAAGCATTCTTGGTCTATTTTCATACTTAAAATGCACAGAATACACTGTACTTTCCTTGGAACGTTGTCATCTTCTTATACATGCTAAAACTCTTCTCGATAAATCAGCCATATCAACTGGAACACCCTGTGCACGACGTTTTGACCATACAAATGCCAACTCTTGTACTCGTACATGAAGATGAGAAAGAAAATCATTCTATTCTAAGCAATCTGTATTTATCGGCACATTCAGAGGTAATGATAAAAAAACTACCAAATCAGGCCAAGTGGAGACCAAAACTACCAAGTGGAGACCAAATCATCATCTACAAAGGAATCACAACACGGCTTCTGACAACAAATCCGGCACATCACTCAATTTTACAAGTACACGTGCTTCATTCATAAAGCGGGCGAACATCCAAATGTAGAATTACAATGCAACTCACATTCAAAAAAGTCGTTGCAGTAAATCATCGTTTTCATGTAAATACAGTTCTCAATGCAACACATCGCACGGAGTACACTAAAATACATACATCATTCCAACTCCCGTTGATCCCAAATCATGACATTAATCCTGCTTCACCTCTACGAGTATAACACATCAGAACAACGGTCACACAGAGAAGGAGTTTCATACCCGTTCTTGATGAAAATTGGATGAGTCCTATCTGTTAGGCGATTGTACATTTTCAAGCACAAACTGCAACGTCTCGACTTCACCTCGACTTTCTTCGTCTCGTTGGGCTTACATTTCAGATGTCTGTCAGGATCTGCTTGTCCACTATTGATTAATTCAATGAGCTTCCGAACATCTTCAGTCTGTGGTTTTCTGTCACTACTCATTTCTGGAGCAGATGCAGAATTCTTGACATTTGACGATTCTTCATCGGAATTACAAATTTCATGCTCATGATGGATTTGACGTTCACAGGTTCTTTCATGACGAACCTGAGATATTCGATAGGAAAAAATTTTAGGACAATATCTACATTGAAAAGGCTTCTCTTTCAAATGAACATTTTTTTCGTGAATGACTTTAACATCACTTCGGAAGAAAGATTTAGGGCAATATTGACACTGATAGGACTTTTCTCTGACATGAACACTTTGTTCGTGTACGACTTTATCACTCTTCCTGAAGAAAGACTTAGAGCAATATTGACACTGATAGGACTTTTCTCTGACATGAATACTTTGTTCGTGTAAGACTTTTCTACTCTTCGTGACGAATGATTTAGAGCAATATTGACACTGGTAGGACTTATCTCTGACATGAACATTTTTTTCGTGTTCGACTTTACCATTTTTCCTGAAGAAAGTCTTAGAGCAATATTGGCACTGATAGGACTTATCTCTGAGATGAACACCTTGTTCGTGAAAGACTTTTCTACTCTCCGTCACGAATGATTTAGAGCAATATTGGCACTGATAGGACTTATCTGTGACATGAACACCTTGTTCGTGTAAGACTTTTCTACTCTCCGTCACGAATGATTTAGAGCAATATTGACACTGGTAGGACTTATCTCTGACATGAACATTTTTTTCGTGTTCGACTTTACCATTTTTCCTGAAGAAAGTCTTAGAGCAATATTGGCACTGATAGGACTTATCTCTTATATGAACACCTTGTTCGTGAAGGGTTTTAATAGACTTCCTGAAGAATGATTTAGAGCAATAGCTACATCGAAAAGTCCTCTCTCTAACATGAACAAACTCTTTGCTGACAACGTCACTTGAACAACTTGACATTGACTTTTTGCATTTAGAGGACATGCTATTATCTAAAAGGATATAATAACAAGATCTGTCAAACTTCCCAAGTCATCACAAAGATCAAGTATTGATTGCTGTGGACTCTCTGATATCGTCCATTCCACGACCAATCAAATTTTCAATCAGGCTTCAAGTTACCAGAAACTGCTTCGTTCGATGCGAGCACTATCTCTGCTACTCAAAACGGCTACTCACTCAAAAATATTCACTTCAGACTGCTATGAATTCACCGATATCCAATCTGAAACGAAAAGTACAAAAACATGGATATGCAATCGACAGAGGTAACTTGAAATCTCATAATATGATGATTTAGAAATTTTCCCACTTTAGTGAATAGATCAATACAAACAATGTACACGATTAAGTATATTCCTAATATTTTCTAATCTTCATCCTTCCCAATTCCCAAGGGCTTGGACAGCAATGCCCTGGTCACACTAGAGATTGACGCATTCAACATACAGTGAGAGCGGCGACACTTCCTAATGCGAATAGACTCGAGCCAATGACCTTCAAGACTTCCACATCGAGAAGTGGTGCATTGCCAATTCAGCTATACCGCCACATTCCTAACTAAATGTCCAAGGAAGATCCAGCAGAGGACGAACTGCTGAGTGAAAAAATTTTGAACCACCAACAGAAGCATCATCAGCCTAATAAAGTGCTAATATTTTCAAAATTATCATCGTTGTAAAATAAGGAGCAGGGATAAGAAAGCATGAAGGTTCAAAGCATTTCCAGATATCAGATGGTGAGCTGAGTTAAGTCAAAGTTCACAAGCCAAGTTACAAAAGAGAAGAATGCTCTATACTCCTACGTCTGAATGATCCACAAAGACTAACGATCACATTGCCGCTTTGTAGTCCGACAGCCGAAAAGAGGGCGACAACAGACATCACCATGGCTACTGCAAATCAGTGCATCCTACCATTTCAACCCGGTGCGTTACTCTTCTTTTCAGACAGGATGAAAGAAAACACATGTAAATAAGGAACACCCTGTATATTTACAAGTTTGAGGAACTTGCCAAATATTGTATAAAACAACCTGTACAATATTGTATCACCAACAATAAGACACGATCATTGTCAAAACAATCATTGTATCGAAGCAGAGAAAATGAATGCAGACATTGCATAGATATCATCTCTGGGTAGCGGAAATTGTTGCGTCACCTAAGCTATCGGTATTAATAAGGTGTAGGGAATTATCAGATTAATTTCCCTGAAGCTGTATTTGTAAGGGTCTGCAAGTCAACCAGACCTAAGCTAATGTACATTTACAAATCCGTGCATCACGTCACATCAATGAATCCCCCGCTGCGCAGGATCATGATAAGCGCAAACCAGGCTCTACATTCGATAAATAGTGAATTTTCCGAAAACTTCACTTTATTCTAATAGAATGATAAATCCAAATCTCTTAACGTTATCCATACCTGGGAGCGATTCGGTCCCATGACGCATTTTTGCAGAGGTCCTTTCAGTGTTTTAGCGTATTTTCAAACTTTCAGCAAAATATTGCTTGATTTGGTCCACTAAAATGTCAAACGCCAATCAAAGAGAGGTCATCAGACAATGACTGAGAAACAGACTCATGAGTGCTCATGTAGGAATTCTTTCTGTCTACAATAGTATTCATTTCAAACTTTGAAATCAGGCATTTTGTCAGGCTATATTTCTCCGAAGCTTGGTGTGTGTGTGTGTGTTATGCGTGTGGATCTGATTCAAATATGACTAATATTTGGAATAATGAGCCGAAAAACATTCAAATGTATTGAAGTAGTTACGTTTTAGCAGCACATCAAAATCAAGAAGAGAGAAAATTAATAATATCTTTGCTGTGAAATTCTTAAATTATTCATTTAGCTACTTAGTACCTACAGTATGCCAAACCAAATGTTCTGCTGTTCAAAAACTTTATCCTAAAGCAATCTGAACAGCCGAAAATTCGGTGTAAGACCTCTGCTGCATGTAGGCTACCAACTGAATTTAAATATTGTTGTGCAGGGCTTTAGCTTTCTTTTTATCAGAAAAGTATTTTATAGAAATATATGAGTTCAAATATTAAAAGCTATTTATTGCACAAATTCCACTGTTTTCATTAAAAATTGATGCCATCGTAAAAAACATACATTGGAAAAAATGTTAATTACAATTGTTTTATCATTTAAACTATTATTTTTGAAGAAGCAAGGAATAGTATGCAGGTAGGCCCTACTCATGAAAGTCCTATCATAATGCACAACCGAATATTTTGTTATTCTATGCTTTCACTATTTCATGCACTTTGGATCTGCTAGGCATCGGCAGATTTCACTGTTATACATACTGAGCACTTATGAATGTTCGTGAAAAATTGTGTCACTGTGGATCTTTGACATTGTGAGAGCTTGCCAATAGGAAATATGCCTGTATGTTGTAATATTGTCACATCAGACAATGTTTTAGCGGTTTCATTTTAAGAAAGTTGAGTATACCACAATAATGCTGAAAACGTGTGAACTACTCATAATACTCATGGCGTGTCAAAACGTGGAAAAGTATTATTCTTCTACATATGTTCTCTGTATTCAATTTACAGCAAATGGACGGTTTTACTGATGATTTTTCACTTTCAAGGACTTCTTCAGGACTTTGATTTAGGGTTCATCCGGCTCTGTAACAGAATAGGATGAGATATTTGAAGAAGAGATACTGGAGACGATGTTAAAATCCCCTGAGGCCAATTCCCTTAAATCCCCCTTGCTTTCGGAGAAGGCAATGTAATGAAAGAGCCAATTGTTAGAGAGAATGGAAAATGACATCAGTAGTAAGCAAAACTCCACTTCTGGACCGCGCAAGATGGCCGCCATCGCTGACGTCCCCCCCTCCCCCTGCCCCCTCCCCCTCCCCTCCCCCTCCCCCCCCTCTGGAACGACAGAGGTTGTGGTCTGTCGTGGTGTGCCGGCCAGGTTGGTTCACGTTCACAACATGTTCGCTGACTCCCCCCCCCCTCGAAAACGACAGAGTGTGAGACTCGGATGTGTTGGTCTCGTATGGGTTGACGTGGCCGACCGCCTAGGTTGACGTGGGCGACCGTCTAGGTTGACGTGGGCGACCGTCTAGGTTGGCGTGGTGGAATGGTGAAACGGACTTTAGATTCGTGATCAGCGTAAAATTCCGCATCGGTATGGTGAATTTGAAGTCAATCGGCGAGGAAAAAAATGTTTCTTCAAAAATTTTGGCAGAGTTAAAATTTGGCACGTTTTGGTGTTGTAGCGCCAAAACGAAGCATCGGATGAGAAAACGGAGGCCAGATTCGGATTCAGCGTGAAATTCTGCATCGGTATGGTGAATTTGAACGCCATCGGAGAGAAAAATTTTCGCTGACTCCCCCCCCCTCTGGACAGCTTGCTTCGATTTTGGCTTCCAGTGAACGGATTTTGTCGTGCCATAGCTCGTTTGAAAGCTAAGAGTGAGACAAATTCACTGAAAGAATCGGCTTGTTCCTATCTGTCTTCGTTTAGATGTGAGACGCCATTTAAGATTTTGGGACATTGGCGAAAAACGACAGAGTTAGAATTTGGGACGTTTTGGGCTGTAGCTTCAAAACGAAGCATCGGATGGGAAAACGGATTTCAGATTTGGAATCAGCGTGAAATTCTTTATCTGTATGGTGAGTTTCAAGTCAATCGGCGAGAAAAAGTTTCGCTGACGTCTCCCCCCCCCTCTGGACAGCTTGCTTCGATTTTGGCTTCCAGTGAACGGATTTTGTCGTGCGATAGCTCGTTTGAAAGCTAAGAGTGATACAAATTCACTGAAAGAATCGGCTTGTTCCTATCTGTCTTCGTTTAGATGTGAGACGCCATTTAAGATTTTGGGACATTGGCGAAAAACGACAGAGTTAGAATTTGGGACGTTTTGGGCTCTAGCTTCAAAACGAAGCATCGGATGGGAAAACGGATTTCAGATTTGGAATCAGCGTGAAATTCTTTATCTGTATGGTGAGTTTCAAGTCAATCGGAGAGTTTAAAAGTCAATCGGCGAGAAAAATTTTCAACATTTTTCGGAAAAACGACAGAGTTAGAATTTTTGCGATGGCTGCCTACTGTAGAGCCAAAACGAAGCATCGAATGGGAAAACGGAGGCCAGATTCGGATTTAGCGTCAAATTCTACATGGAAATGGTGTATTTCCAGCTCAATCGGAGCACTAGAACCGGAGATAGACGGGATTTTTAGTGTTTGGATGATGGGTATTACGTCATCAGCTGATCGCCACACACTATATAAGCTGGGAACCGACAGAGACTTGTCATTCAGACGAGAGATTGCCAACGGTAAGTCGTCTCTCTGAGCTCCGATGATAGCTTCGGACATTCCAAATCCCGAGTTTCTGTAAGAAACCGACTTAGAAAATTTCATTGCTGATATCAGCTAAGGCGTCAGACTTAGAGGTTCGCCAGGAGATGGCCTTCGTCTCCAGGCCATAAAAGACTCCAAAACTTTAAAGGCTTGTAACTTTGCTTCTACAAGTCCGTTTGACTTGATTCAAAAAAGGTTCGGTCGCTATGGACCTGCCCTAAGTGATGGACTACTTATAAAATTTCATAAGCAGTGCTAAAAAGTTGAAAAATTTAAATTTACTAGTTTTGGAGGTTTTCTGGGGTTTTCGACCCTGCTGAAGTCAATGAAAGCATTTTTAATGATGTCTGAGCCAGTCTTCTCATGCTATAAGCGGCTTTTCACTGAAAGCGAGCAAGACACGGAGAGTTTTGCTGTAATATTCCACTGACAGGGTGTTCCTTCGGGACGGCGGACGATGCCGTAGTGATAAGTGTGGCAAGGGAATGTGTCATATTTGAGACCGTAACCGCTGGGGCAACTCATGTTGGGCATTTGACACAGCTCTCAACGTAGCACTTTGAACGCCAATCGGTTGAGTCTTAGCTATCTTGTCATGGGTGGCCTCTAAACATCTCCATTGCAAAACGCTGGTGAATCAAGCACTCTACGGCTTGCTATCAAGCTGATCAAAAGCAATAACTTGGGATGTTTCCTCAAGGTTTTCAAGTATGCTAAGTTCAAATCTGCTATCAGATTTCAAATTTAACTAAGTCTAAGGCAGCTTTGAGGGGTTAGATCCCAGCTACTGTTCACTACCTTTGACTCGGCGTTGCTGTTACCACTTCGGGGCAGTAACAATGATGTCTTCAGCTGTAAATAGCGGGTATCGGGGAAGATCTCTCACTTCCCTAGTGATCAGTACAAGGCCGTCGGGCTGTCGACGGGATCGAGTGCCACTCACTATACTCAAATCTATCATTCCTCACTAAGTGTAAAATCATTGTTTTCCGTTTTTCGCTTCAGAAATGCCGAAATACAATAATATGAAGACCAGTTTCAAACTGTGTCAATGCCGGAAGGTATTCCGAGCTGACGCCTTCAAGAAGCACGCTTGTACTAACAAGAAACAGATAGGGGTCGCTCGCTACTATTGCGGAGCCCACAAAGTCAGTCGCTTAAGTGAGCGGCTGGAGGATTGGCACTCACAACACAGCGAGTGTCAAACAGGCGAAGTAGGCGAAGAAGAACGGAGTTCACTCTTCGCCACTGAGCTCCGTTCTTTGGAGCTACAATCTGCCAACGAGCAAGACGGAGTTCACTTTTCACCACTGAGGCCACTGAGCTACAATCCGCCATTGAAGCGATTGCCGCTGTATCCTCGCTTAGTAGCGAGAGTTCGCTGACCAGCAGCGATAGTGAGGAGGAGGAGGAGGGAGAGCTACAGTCGCAACTTATCGAGGACGTCGACCTCGATCGCGAGACCCCTACAGCCGTAACTGCAAGTGGAATTGCAACACAATGTCGCAATTTTGTCAAGCGCCCGCCGGTGATCGCCGAACGGGATAGATTAAAGAAAGAGGCGGAGAAGTTGAAGGAGGAGGCCTTCTCATACAAGGCAAAGTATGAGGACCTAAAGAACGTGGCCGGAGAGATGAAGAAGGTGAAGGAGAGAATTAAGCGATAAGCGAAACGAAGAAAAAAAAAAAAAAAAAAAAAAAAAAAAAAAAAGAAAACAAAAAAAAAACGAGAAGAAATAACAACAAAAAAACAAAAAAAAACCGAAACACAGAAAAAAAAATAACCCCCCGCCCCCCCCCCGCGTCCTCACTCCTCCCCTCCCACCCCACTCCCACCCCCCCCCCTCCTCCCCCCCCGCCCCCCTCCCACCACGGCCCCCCCCCCTCGACGCGTTACGCCTCCCCCTCGCGACCCTGCGCCGCCCTCCCCCCTCGTCTCCCCTCCCCTCCTTCCCCCCCCCATCCCGCGCCTCGCCTCCTCCCCCCCCCCCCCACCATCCCCCCTTCTCTCCTCCCTGACCCCCCCCGCGCCGAGCCCCCCCCTCCCCGCCCCTGGCCACCCTCCCCCCCCCGCCCCACCGACCTCACGCCCCGCGCCGCCCCCCCCCTCCCGACGCCCCCGCCTCCCCCCCCACCCCCCCCCGCCCGAGCCCTCTCCCACCCGCCCCCCCGCTCCCCCCCCCCCCTCGGGGGCGCCCCGCGCCTCCCGCCTCCCCCCCCCCCCCCTTCCCCCCCCCGCCCCCCCCCTCCCCCCGCCTCTCTCCCCTCCCCTGCCCCACTGTCTCCCGCCCGCTGCCCCTGATCTCGCGCCCCCCCCAGCTCTCCACCCCCCCCCTCCTCAGCCCCCCGGCCGCCCCCCCCTTCGCCTCCCTTCTCCCCCCCCCCACGCTCCCCCTCCCAGCCCCCCGACGTCCCCAGCTCCACCCCCCCCGTCCCCCTCCGCCCCCCCCCCTCCCCCCGCGCCCCTCCCGCTCCCGCCCCACCGCCCCGCGCTCCCCCCCCCCCCCGCCCCCAGACCCGTCTCCCTCCCGCCCCCGCCTCCCCCCCCCGCCCCCCCCCCCCCTCCCGCATCCCCCCTCCCTCCCCCCCCCCTCACTCCCGCCGCCTCCGTCCCCACCCACCCCGCCGCGTCCTCCCCCGCCCCCCGGCCAGCGCGCTGCCCGGCCCCAACTCTCGGATCACCGCCGCACCCTCCCTCGTCCACTCCACGCGCTCGGCATCTCCTCCCGTCCACCAGTCCCCCTTCCCCCCTCCGCCCCTCCTGCACCCCCCCGCGCGCCCCCCACCCCGCTCGGCGGTCTCACCCCCCCTGTGCTCCCCAGGCTCGCGCGGCAGGCCCCCCCCCCTCGCTTTCTCCCGCGCGTCCCCCTCCTGCGCCTCCGCTCGAATCCCCGTCGTGCCCCCTCTTCCGCTCCCCCACTCCTGCCCGGCCGCCCATCCCGCGACCCCCCCGCCGCTCTCGGGCGCGCGGCCGTCAGGTTCCCCGCGCGCTCGCTTCACTCCACCCTCCCGCCCCCCTGCGTACGCCCCGCCACTCCCCTGCGCCGCTGCGCCCTCCCCCGCCTACCCGCACGCCTCGTCCCTCCACCCCGCCCACGCTTCTGCATTCTCTAATTCTCCTTCGGCCGTCACCCTCACACTCTTTCCACGTCCCGCTGCCCGCTTCAAATCACGCCGCGCTTGCCCTACTTTATCCTGCTCACCCGCCTTAAAGCCTGCCGTCCGATGGCGCGACCTTCCGATTATCCGACTTGGCACCGGAAGACTGCCGCCGCCCCGCCCGCTTCCCCTATCTTCGCAGCTGGGGGATCGCGAGCACGACGGGGCGATCCAGTCGTCAGCAACATCCCAAATAGCACGAGGCTAGACTCAGGCCCCCTCCTCTCTTATGTACGAGCGTGAGAAGAATGGGAGACAATGCTACTCTCAGGGTGAAGACCAGGGGTGGACGTTATCGACACTTCACCTACGCACATCGAGATCCGATCTCGCATTTCCCTTATAGGAAAGCACCGAGAAGAACTGAAAGTAACCCTGACTAACATAGGAATAGTACGATGATACCTCACTACTTCTTTATTTACAGACATCCAAGCGAAGCGACCACCCGCCCCGTTGCCGGAGCCGCAGTCGAAACAGCAAGCCTGAGTCCCTACCACACACCCCGAGAACGAACCATCGGCTCTCTTAAGGGCCACCATGGGGCAAGACATGATAGAACCTCCTCGCGGTTTGCCCTGGGCAGTCTTCGGACTGGCGAATACTATCATTAAGTTGAATCTGCTATCAGTCAACTTGAACGTTGCAAATGAAGTTCGGTGTAATACTTCCTTTCGACGGGCGTTCCTGTAAAGGGCGGCGGTGAAACCCGTAGCTATGTATACCGCAAGGGACATTCGGCAATGGTCAATCTTGTTAAACCTCTCTGCGTCATGTTTGCAAGTGATTGCCTCTGTCTCAACGTAGTATGCATTCGCGCCAGGGCGACATTTAGCCAACTGTCGAAGGTTGCCTAAAACTTTCCATTGCATACGTTATGAGAACCATGAGTTCTACCTGTCTCTATCAATGAGACGAATTGATGAATGGAATGAAATGGGAGGACACTCACGCGCCACACGCAACATAACACACTTCTCTCTTCCGTAGTCTAACAAGCTCTTTACACATGGATCGCAGTCGATTGCTATCCCTGTATCAGAAGTGTAAGCTATCTTAATTTTATCTAACACTATTTCATCTACCATCATCACCCATATGAAATGTTATAAGATTTGCAAGTTAGACTAAGCGTGCTACTATTTCCAAATGAAAAAGTATACATGGTTAAATCATCCACTGAAGCCCCATTCAAGTAAGTCAGTATGAAAGCAAAGATAATATGAAATAAAAATTTATTATGGCATGTATTTCAAAAGGTCTTCATCGTCAATATCGTCCCAGAGTCTGGCTTCACATAGATAACAAAAACAGTTCACTTGTTTCAATCGTTCTTCCACTGCGAGCCTCACTTTCTCAATGTACGCCCACTCCGCCACGGTTCGCGGTTGGGAGTTAGGGGTGTACCACTCCCATATTTGATGCAACTGCGACTTGCTGGTCATCTCCATCACCCCTTCGGCATCATATTGTAAATATTTCCACCGTATGCCTGTTAGGTCGGGCAACTCCTCTTCATCCTCCTCCGATAATGATAACTTTCGTATATTGTCGAGATTGTATGTCTTCTCCACCTTCGCCTTTCTTGGTGCATTTGGTGTAACGAGCACCTTTGCTGATGTACATGGAGAGGAGAACTCCAATGCGGTATTTGGTGTTGTTGGAGGACTTGTCATGTTGACTGTGAATAATGACTTTGAAATGTTTTCTAATTCTGAAGTATCAACAAGCAGCCAATCAGAATGAACAGCCAATGAATGATGAATATGAAAGTATATATGCAAAGTGACATCCGTATCATTTCACTCTGTCTTTGAGACGTATAAGTGAAGTGTTCTCTAGCGAATTCTATATTTGAGGTGTACAAGTGAACTGCTCTCTAGTGAATTCCAAATTTGAGACGTATTATTTGACTGAAGTATCAACCTTAAACTTGATTTCATTGAAATGGTAAGTTGAAAATTTCTTCACTCATCTCCCTCAAACGTGTGGCTAATAGCATTTTCCTCAATTTCAGGCATCAACTTCATCACCAACGCCCTCCTTTCTCGAGGAAAGTTTAGAGTCGTTGAGTCAAGGTAGGTTGTAACAATACACTGAGACTTGAACAGAGATGATAGAATGATTTCTCTTTCAGGTGATGTGAGTTCCAGCTCAGGACTCTCGCGACAAGGCAACGAGTGGGAATGTGCCGACTGCGGACATATGTTTACAAGGAAGCACAGTCTCCTTCGACACATCAAACAACGTGTGTGTCAACGCAAAGCGGCGTCAATCTCCGGAGGTGAAGTTGATTCTGACGATGACATCTCCTTTCCTTGCGATTTGTGTCCTCTTTCTTTTGATAGTCACTTTCAGCGATCTTCGCACAGACTTCAACACACGCATGCAAATGATCACTACACCAACGGTACCTCTACCATCTCCCTCATTAATGTTTCACACAATAATTTAGTACGCGACTACTGCATGGAGTCCAATACTCAAATAGTAGATTTTCCTGAGTGGCTCCTTCAAAATTCTAACATTATCGAAGCGCTCTTCAACAATTTAGACAATTTTAGAATGAAGGCCCTCATCTACCTCAAACTAAAATATATTAAGATAGATTTTCAAACGGGTCAAGTGACGGAGAGAATACAGTTTCATGTTCCTTCCTCTTCCGCAACCGAAGTTGTAGACTGCGAGTCTTGGCTAAATTTTCACATTCAATGTTTAAAATCAAATGTAGATAAATTCAATCAACGCGACAGCGCTCTCATTTTTGATGGCATGGACTCAGCCATATTCAAAATTTCACTATTAGAAAGTCATGCAGCTCGAGGTACATTTAGACTACCAAAAACGTTGTATAATAAGAAAGCTGTCATCAATGTCGATTGTAAATCACAGTGTTTCAAATATGCAGTCCTATCCATCCTTCACTATAATGATATCAACGCGAATCGAAATCATACCTATAGCTATAGACAGTGGGAGGATGAACTAGACTTTGAAGGTTGTGATAGTAACAACATGAAAATCAAAGATGTAGAAACGTTCGAAAAACATAATAAGATTAAAATTGTCGTTCACGTGTGGGAGAAGGGGTTGAAGGGTGCTCGCTATAATTCACGTTCAACTTGTTATGAACGTGTAGTCAACCTCTTATTAGTAAAACAAGATGATAGCGAGGAATGGCACTACTGTGGTATTCCCAAAATCTCTCGCTTGTACACTCACTTGGGGCACTCTAAAAGAGGTGAACTTTTTGTATGCGACGCGCAAGCAATAGCAAAAAAAAAATGGCTGCAGCAAACAAAAAAAAAAACCCTGCAAAACAGCAACACAAAAAGCAGCAACAAAAGCAAAAGAAGGACACAAACCAGCAGCACGCACAAATAACTAACATTATCATAAAATACAATCAACAGCACATAAACAATGCAGCAACCGACAACATGCAAAAAAATCATAAAAGAAAATCAGCCAAACATCCAAGGAAAAATCGACCAACCACAGCAGCCCAAAAAAAAAAACATTAACCTCCAAACGAAACATACACCATTACAAACAACACATAAACAGCAACCAAGCAGCAAATAGCATCAACCGCCACAACAAGCCGACCCCGCAAACCTAACGAACACAAACCACCAGCAGACCCACAAACGCTGCCCCACTCTGCCCACGCCAAACGCAACAATCACACAACACAATCCAAACCAACCCTCCCCCCATCCCAACCACCACCCTCAGCCACCCACACGCCCCACCACGCCCCCCGCCCACCACCCCCACCTCCACCACCACCCGCACCCCTCCCCCTCCCGCCCCCACCACCCGCCCTCCACCACACCCCCGCCCGCGTCCAGCCCCACCCCAGCCCCCCCCCCCGCACCCCCCCCCCACCCCCCACCCGCCCCCACCCCTCCCCCCCCCCCCACCGCTGGCGACCCACCCCCCCGACCCCCCACCATCCCCACGCCACCCCCCGCCCACCACCCCCTACCCCCACCCCCACCCACTCACCACACCCACCCCCACACACCCCACACACCCCCACACCCCCCCGCCCCCACCCCCCCACTCACCCCCCCCCCCCCACCCCCCCCCAGCCCAGCCACCTCCCGCCCCACCCCCCCACCCCCCCCCCACCCCCCGACCCCCACCCCCCGCCTTCCCACCCGCCCCCACCTCGCCCATCCCTCCCCCCACCCGCCCCGCCCCAGCACCCCCCCCACCCGCTCCCCCCCACACCCCCCACCCATGACCGACCACCCCCAGCCCACCGCCCATCCCACACAGCCACCGAATAATCCGAAAGCGACACCCCCAGCCACCACGCCCACACTGCAACCACCTCCCCCCCCACACCCCACCCCCCACCCACCACCCCCCCCCGCGCCCCCCCCCCACCCCCCCCACCCCCCCCACCCCACCCCCACCCCCCGCCACCCCAGCCCCCCCCCCCCCCCGCCCCCCCCACCCCCTCCCCCCCCCACCCACTCCACCCCCACCCCCCCCCCACCCCCCCCCCCCCCCCCCTCCCCCCCCCCCCACCCCCCCCCCACCCCCCCCGCCCCCCCCCCCCCACACCACTCCCCCACCCGCCCCCCACAACCCCCTCCACCACCCCACCTCCCACCCCCCCCCCCCCCCCCACCCCCCCCCCCCCACCCCCCCCCCCCACCCACCCCCCCCCCCCACCCCCCTCCGCCCCCTCCCACCCATCCCCCCCCCGCCCACCCCCCACCCCACCCCCCACGCCCCTCACCCCCCCACCAGCACCCCCGCCTCCCCCCCCCCCCCCCCCTACCCGCCCACCTCACCCCCCCCCCACCCCCACCCCCACCCCACACCCCCCACCCACCCACCACCCCCCCAGCCCACCCCCCCCCCACCTCCCCCCCGCCACCCGCCCTCCCCACCCCCCGCCCCCCTCCCCCAGACCCCCCACTCCGCCCCCGCCCTCCCCTCACCCCCGCCCCCTCCCCCCCACCCCGCACCCCCAGCCCCCCCGCACCGCCCCCCCTCCCTCGCGCCCACTCCCGCCCCCCACTCCACCCCGGTCCTCCCATCACCCCTCCACTCCCCCCCCACCCTCCCCACCACGCCCCCAGCCCCCATCAATCTCACCCACACGCTCATCGCTCCTTTTGGGAGTAAGATAAATTTGAAATCACTCATGAATGGTAGCAAGCGAGGTAAATTACAAATGGAAACGCGTTGCCCAAAAGATAAAATATTTTCACATCTTAGGGATAATGGTGACGAAATTAAGTCCCCTTGGTGTCATTTACGCGACATAGAATGCTTACATTGATGATATCATCACAAGACAGCAGCCATATCTGCTATGAATATGGCATGACCACTTTAGGAAGAGACAAACAAAAAATGCATACTTGGCAAGGTGAAGATTGCATTTCAAAATTTCCTAGGAATTTCTCGTTTAAAAGCTGCTAAATTTAACAATCATATGATCCCATTGCAGCGTAAGTCACTACATATGTCAGATGAAGACACAACAAAAATTTGAAAAGTTGCACATCACTGTCCTAAATGTCATAAAATACGTTTGATGCACGATAAATTAAGAAAGTGCGGGATCATGACTTCCACATCCAACTGGTAATTTAGAAACGCACTCTGCTCCAAATGTAACTTTTCACAACTTAGGTTCGAGACGTCGTGTACTACCGTCATTTTTCATAACTAAGGGCTATATGACAGTCATATGCTCATAAAAGGAGGGTTGAGCCAGATGAAATCGTGGCAGTTTAATGTAATAGCACAAACGAGAGAAAAATTAATGGCAATGACAGCAAAAGTACCAGTAGATAAAACTAAAGAAAATAAGACAGTCTTCTTCGAAATAAAATTTTTAGATTCATTTCAATTCATGTCAGCGTCACTAGCTTCTCTCGTTCGAAATCTCAAGTTTCTTCCCCATAGTCAAACTTTGAAGAAACACTATCCAAACTTAACGGATGACATGATCACTCGCAAAGGAGTCTTTCCCTATGCGTATTTTAGCTCAATGTCTAAACTAAATGAAACAACCTTCCTTCCATTGACAAATTCAAAAACGATTTGACGGGTGAAGATTGTCCAGTAGAGGACTATGAACATGCTCAAGAGGCATGGTTAAAATTTAATTGTAAAACGTTTGGCGATTATATGATCGCTTACTTAGAATTAGATGTCATTTTGCTGGCTGATGTCTTTCAGGAATTTCGACGAGTGGCATTAGAAGAAGACAAATTAGATCTATCACTTTGTCAGTCTACCAGCCATGTCCTTTAAATCAGCCTTTAAAATGACTGGTGAGACCATTCATCTCTTACAAGACCCCGAGATGTATAATATATTTGAGCGCGGAATACGCGGTGGTCTCACATTTGTAAATAAACATCATATAAAATCTAAAACAGTAGGTGATGATCATATCCACCTAAAGTACTATGACCAAAATAATTTATATGGCAGTTCACTGTCTAAACCACTGCCTCACTTCGAGTTTAGTTGGTTAAAACAAGATGAGCTTGAGTATTACTCCAACCCTTCAAACATACTGAAGATTCCAGATGAAGGTGATTGGGGATATTATTTTGAAGTGGATTTGATTTATCCAAATAGTATTAAAAATAAAACTGCTGATTTCCCACTCGCACCTGAATCTGGTGAAGTGACTGAAGATATGTTTTCACCATTCATGTCACAATTTCATAATAACTTAACAGAGTGTGGACAGCCAAGGTACAAACCATGCCGCAAACTTTTACTCACCCAATATGATAAGAACAATTATCTCGTACACTTCTGCATACTAAAATTCTATTTAGAAATGGGCATGCTTCTGAAGTCAGTTCACCGCATTATCAAATTTAGACAGAAAGCCTTCCTCAAACCCTACATAGATAGTAACAGTCAAAAACGTGCACTAGCCCAAAATAATTTTGAAAAAGATTTTTATAAATATAAGAATAATAGTCTTTTCGGAAAGACCATGGAGGATGTTAGAAAACGCATAAACTACAAACTAGTCACTGATGATCAAAAATATCACAAATTGACCTCATCACCTCTTTTCATTGATAGAGACATTATCGATGAGGATCTTGTAGGTGTTAAAATGATAAAATCTGAAGTTGAGTTGTGCAAGCCCATCTATATTGGCCAAGCTGTACTAGATTACTCTAAGCTTGAAATGTACCAACTCTTTTATAAAATACTAAAACCATGTCCTCTCGTAAAAGAGGTTCGTTTGTTGGGTGGTGATACAGATAGTTTCTTCTTAGGTATTACCACTCAAAAAGATTTAAATTTTAATGAAGTAGCTAAGTCATTAGAAAAATATTTCGACACATCTAACTACAATCCCGCTCATCCACTCTTTTCCATACAGAATAAAGCCAAACTTGGTTGTTTTAAGGATGAAACAGCAGGAAAGGAAATAGATGAAATGATTCTCCTCCGCCCTAAAATGTATTCCATGAAATTAAAAGAATGTGCAGATAGTATTAAGCGTGCTAAAGGAATATCAAAATCAATTGTCCAAAAAATGAAACATCGGTCCTATAAGAAGGCCTATAAAAATAAAAATATAACGTTTGTCAATATGACAATCTTAAAATCACAAGTTCATACTGTGAAAACGTACACATTTAAGAAACGAGCGCTTTCTGCATGGGAGGATAAGAGGTGTTGGATAGGACATAACACATCTCTTCCACATGGACATCCTGATACAAACATACTCCACCCAAAAGAATAAAACTCACGCTACCACATTCAGGAGATGTATTGACATAATCAACTTTAACTCAGTATTTTGATGTTGCTTTTTGTAGATATACATGGTTGTTTTATGTATCGCATGAGATCGTTTCTTCCTTGTGAATATATGCCTACAGTTAGCCCATTCCCCCTATATCTGTGAAAAGACTTTTTCATACGCATATTTTTATTTCAATAAACATATCACAATGACTTCACTTTGTTTTCCGAAACACTAACGTTATGAGGGATTTAGTATCTTTCACGTGGATGCACTCTTGTAAACCATTGGTAATTTTGATAGCAATAGAGGGTATAGTTTGTTTGATGACGGGATGATAGAAAATAGATTCAAACATCTTCTCGACTATTCCATATGAAGCGTCTTTATCATGAATGAAATCGCGTAAAATGTATTCTTTTTTCTCACCAACAGAAATAGGTAGAATCAAATCACTTTGAATGTAAAGGTGCTGTTCATGTTTATCAAGTGTCATTGGTGTTTCTATACCAATCGTATGCGCAGCAGCAAACACTGTTTGTAGCATTGAAAAACCAAAGAGTTTTTTCAAATTTTTACTCAATTGACATTGAATGTCATCACCCAGTCTCAGAACAACGCGTTGATTTTCAATTGAAAACGAAATGTGGTGTGTCTTTACATCATATTTACTTTTCATCACATGCTTCAACTTCTGTTGTATATAAGGATTTACTACATGAATGAAGCTTTCAACTGTATGATATAGACGCGGCATTATATTGATAGCAACTTTAGATTCTTCATAAGACTGGTAAATTTTCTTGATGCGATCGCCATAGATGTCCACCCACATTCATCATTAACTGAATCAGCTTTAGTGTGATATTCATGAGAAGCATACACCACACCGCTTCCAATAATAGGTGTATAATGTCTTACAAAATGACGCAAGGTTGGAGAGAAATAAACTGTAAGTTTGTCATTATATTTCTGAATAACCAACTTATTTTTGTCCGCCATAATTTTCTCTCCATACTTCTTACCCACAGTCTCATTCTATCGTTTTACTAACTCAATAAGTGATAAAGGTTGAACACCACGCTTTTTCAAAATGATGCGTTCTTCGCATTCTACAACATCTTCATCAAATATTTTAAATCTATAATGAAATTTGTTGATTCGATTTGAATAAACTTTTTTAACATTTGCAGTAGCAATTGACGTTAGATGTAGTCCATGACCAAAACCAAGATGTGGATAGAATTCACTATCCAACCTCAGCGTAAGACCTTTAGTAAAAGAATGAAAGCGGAGGAACTGTCTCCCACTCCAATGATAGATAGTAAACTCATAAGCTTTCTGATTTTTATTCTTCATGATGGAAGTATTACCACTGTTGAATGCCTTAATAATTTTCTCATTCCCAAATGGCTCATAAGAATCTGATTTTATCTGAATCCATTCATAGTTCCACTTTCCATCTGATGTTAAATTGTATGGGAACTGAAATGCATTATTCATCGTTATTCCATCATGGGTGCGAGGAGTCAATATCATTTCTTCCAAATCATTCACATTCTGAATATTGCTATCATAGCAAATACTAGAAACGCCAACCTCCCATTCACCTTCTAAATGCAGTGGCCGATTTAATTCTACTCGATAGTCTGATGGTTTATTTTTGGGAAATTTATTCATAGAAGCATTACTGGGCAAGTAGATTAGAAACGAGTCCTTATTTTCACTTTCCATATTATTCACATTGGAAAAATATATTAGCATACGTTTGCATTAACTCTTCATTCGGAAATGGAGTGTGATACTTGTCACAGCATCTTTATGAAAAGGAATCAACGCACCAGCATCGTCATAAATGGCAATATCAATTTGTGGGATGTAGTTTGATTTCAGCTTTGTATAATGCACTTTCTTGAAAGTATGCTCAGATAAAAATACTGCAGCTTTTTGGCTGGTATGGTATCATTGCTAGCAATGGAGCTTCAACATCTCCCACACGTACATCTTCACCAATATTGGAATATATCTGAAAATAGTTAATACGACGCGATAGCGACATGTCTGCGCTAGCTTTGGTTACAGTACCACTTTTAAAGATATTTTGATCAAAACCCAAAATGTCCATTAGAGTTTTATCCATAATTAGTTCAATACCTTTTCCACTTATAGTGAGAGACAAAGTACCTTCTTTTTCAGAAAATGAAATATGTTGGTCATTAATCACTTCATTTAAATAATCTACAACCAATTTAACCGAAGTAATTAATGCGAGGCATCAACACTCTTGTTTCATGTAAGATACCACCTAAAGGCTCTACACACTTTCTGTATAAAGATACGGTCCATTCTGTATCAAATTGATTTGACCTTTCACATGGTAAATGTTGCATATCAGATTTTCCATGAACAGCTGCAGAACGATGTCGTAAGAACTGATGAAAATCTTTTGAACAAACTAATACTAGATCATCATCATTTAATTTGCTTATTGCAATATGATTAGATGATTTAATATAAGTCAATGTTGCCACTTGTTTGCCATCAACTCGAAGGAGATAATTAAATTTCTTCAATAATGTTTCAGGAGTCATGTTTGTCTTTCTTGGCTTAATCACAATCTTCTTCACCAACGTCTTCTCATTTCTTGGAATAAGATCTACATAATAAGCTTCCTCTCGATATATTAACTGTTTATGACCACTTATGTGGTAATTAACGTTAAAATTATCATAGCTTGTTAAGGCGCTAGCGAGGTAACCTAAATCATTTCTTAAACTTGGACTTAAACCAACAATCCAATCTTTCTCAACTACATGATGTACATAATTATAATCATCATTGTGCGGAGTAAATTGGACAATATGTTTACTCGCTTTATTCAAGAAATCATATATAAACTTTTTACATGATAAGAGATCTTTCTTTGGCCACTGTGGAATGTATACTCGGCACCCCTTTTCACATTGATAAGCAGCTGTACGCCTCATATTAATAGTCATCACCTCATGATCAAAAGTATAGACACAGTTGCTATAAACAAGTTGAGTGACACCCACTTCCCAATTTCCATTTAGCTGTTGTGCATGATCAATGGGAGTAGAAAAGAGTGCGGCTCGATTACTAGTAAATCTCTTTGTAGCCGCATTGCTAAGCAAAATATGATAAAACGACATTTTTATATTGCTAATCTGCAACTTTGCATAACATCATGAAGACTTGGATTTTGGACTCTCTACAATATATCAGAGTTGATCGTGATGGAAACGTACATTTCAAAAATTCTCATGGTCATACATCAAGAGGAATTACATTAACATGGCGACAATTTGTCAACCTCAATGATATCATGAGGGATTTGGAATATTTTGAAACATTAAGATTCATCTCCTTGGGTGATCAAGTTTGGCTTCAACATTACAGAAATGAAATTCAAATCTACCATTCTCATTCCGCAAACTGTTTCTCATTTCGCAAATACAATTGGGAGAAGTATAGAAGATACATACATCGCTCCATCATGACATTTATTCGTCGTGAGTTCATCGCCCTACTATGCAAATCTTAATCAGACATGACTACCACACATCATGAGTTGGAAATTAGATTCCCTACAACGTATTGAAACGGATCATGATCGAAACGTCTATTTCAAAGATTCAACTGGAAATGTGAGAAGAGAGTTTGCTTTATCTTATCGTCATTTTCAATCTCTACATCATATCATGAAGGACTTGAAATACTTCTATATGAAAAGACATTCACGTATTGGAAATCGCATCTGGCTGCGCGTCAACAATCGGCGAATTCAACTCTATCATTCCCAACTTCATACTAACTTCACATTTCATCAAGGTAGTTGGGAAAAGTATAAAAGGAAGGTACATCGCTCAATTTACTCATTCTTTCATCATGAAGCGCCATCGCTACACCATCGTCAACATTCTCCGTCGCTTCAGACTCTACACCAAAATCGATCTCACAACATTACACCAACAGCTTCCAAACAGCAAGTATTACCCGGGCCGTCCTCAAATGTTAGTGGTGAAGATGAACAATTCACGGAATCTTCAACTCTTCCCAAATGGGACTGTACAGATTCTCGGCGCCCTTTCTCATTCATCGGCGCAGTCAATGCGCTTAGAGCTACAAAGACTACTACGTCGGATATGGAAGAGGGAGAGGTGTGTGATGTCGAATCTGACTGTGGACAATATGGTGATCTCTACTCAATTGAGTGACAGTCTATCATTTTTGAAGATTCGTACCAGCAGTTACAGTTTGTGTTATGAACCCGAACTTTTTCCTGCAGCTCTCATTAGTTGTTGGTTACCTGTGCATGTGGCAATCTTTCATAATAGTAAAGTGATCATTACTGGACTAAAATCTCATGTACAAGCAAATATGATCCTAGACTATCTCATTGAGTATGTACGTACCCAGCGGATTGTAAAATAAAAAACAATTTTTCCAACATGATGTTTTTATTTCAAATCATGATAGAACTTACAAATCATTTTTTCATTAGAGGATGGATTACATGAAAAGTTTTGAATAATAGATGCAAATCGAGATACATGTAAACGTTTTAAGATGAAGTACAGTACAAAAGCACCACACGTTGATGAAAGTGGATGTTGTAGTATGCGTTCATTTCGCTGATATTGACGCGTATGTTTTCTCAACCACTGCTGTGTTGGTATATTTGGAGGTTGAGCAAGAGAGTCAAATAGTTCACCACGTCGGTCTTCTCCAATAAAGATCGCTTTCCAATGCTCACCGCCTAAATTCTGCGAATGAGTGTTTAGCACAATAAAGATGGGATAGTGATTTACTGCAGGTGGTAAGGTATCGAGTGAATAGACATTATCGAAAGCTTTCAACGTCGCTTCGTCTGCATTACGCTGCACTTTAGTCTTAATATCGTCAGCAGTCAACCAACTCATTAACGATTATACTGAAGAATCACGTCACGATACTTTGTAATTTCAATATTTGAATCGAAGACTGCATAAATTAATACATTGATCGTCTCAGGTAGTGTTCTTTTGAACGTCAAATCCAAACGAATATTATGAGGCACGTTCGCTTGACGATAGGGTTCACTAATATCGCTGTCAGCAGTCAAATCAAATGCATAAATAGTATATCCACTCTTAAACTCTTTCATAGTAAGTCCGTTGGTGTCATCCGTATTGTAAAAGCCAAAGACATCCATAAAATCAACATAACTGCGCATAAATTGATCCGAAGCAAAATCTGGTTTGTAGGGTGGACCAGGATGACTGACACCATTTACACGTAAAGCAATTTCACTTAACTGATTGTGTTTAAAATTGAAAGGATTCTTCTTTATATTACCATTAAATGCATCATTTTCAACCATTGCCACCATGAGGAGCTTCGGTGCTTCCGATGGAAAGAGGCCATCTTTCATGAAACTCTTTTGATCTTTCGGAATTGTAAAGGTGAGAAGCTTTGTATGCTGAACGGGGTAAATGGCATTTTGGCGGTTAAGGCCTTCAGCATGCCCTCTAATGACACTTGGATTCGGTACTACTCGACGAATGTAAAGTGCAATATCTTCCACATGAATTCTAAAATTGTCAACTTTAGCAAATGCATTCAGCGCAAATTCAGGCTTATTCAATGTCAGCTTGAGTCGCATGCTGGTATTACACAGTAAAAACTTTGACTGTCTAAAGAAGTCTAATTCAGCGGACCATATAGCTGACATACTTTACTATCTTTAATCATAGCAGATCGCTTTACAAAGCCACTGTTTGTTTCAACATCAAATTTTCCTGCTTCATCTCTGTACCATCCCATGGCTTCCATATGACTTTTTTGTGCTGCTGGATGAAACTGTGATACATGATTGAAATATGATTTATAGGGATAATCGCTTTGACCACCTTCCACCTGCTGCTCTCCAATCGTTAGAGAAACATCGCGAAGTAATGTAGTCAATGGTAAATTGTTCAGTCCAACTTTATGTGCATCGTCAATAGCAGTTCCATCTGCTTGCTGAATTCTAAACCTCAAATCAAGCATCGCATAACTCAAATCTATGTAGTCATCACTACCACCAGGAATAACAAATTCAATGGGGCCAGCATTCTCAGCTGTTCGAGGATGATAATCTACAATACTTGAACTAAGAATATCTGTCTGTATGGCTTGTTGATCAAACAAACAAAAACCGGAAGTTTTACACTCCATCGAAATCTAAAACCATAAAAAAAAGAAAAAAAAAAAAATAAAAAAATAAAGTGATTAGAAGTTATAGCAGCGTCGTCGTTTAGCGCCTGATGAATGATTAGAGCCTCTACGACGTTTGCGTGAATGCCTTTTGACTGAAGATCGCACCTTACCAGCTCCGCGATGTTTCCTCCTTCCTTTATTCATTCGTTTAGGTGATTTCTTTCCTTGAGTAACACCAGCAAAGGTCTGCTTCAATGTTTTTAAACCGCGTTCCTTCCCACGATTCACAAACTGCTCTTAAAACTTCTACCTCTGGAAAAAGAGATAAAAAAAAGATAGAATAGGAAAAAACGATAAAGAAAAATAAAATAAAATTGAAAGATCACTAGCAACATCACCAGCAAAGCCAACGGCATTACTTAAAACATTTCGTTTTAAAGATCTACCGACATTGGATATGAGAGGTGCTACAACAGATTTCAGTGCACCAAGTATGCTACCTCCACGTTGGCGGCGAGCGCCGATGTAAATTTGTCCTCCACCACTTACATAGGAGGGTCGTGAATAAAATGAGGCAGTTGGATTCATAGCTCAAACCCTAATCATTGTTAGGTACAACTTTGCATGAATCACTGTCGATCACTTAGATGAAAGATGTCGGCACGACGCATCCAAGAGTTCATACTTGAAGGATAACCAGTCCATTTAACAAGACACCATTCTTCACCTTGCCGTTTTTTACATCGAATGATTTTCTCTACCAAATATGTTTCACTTTCAGTGACTACCTCAATCTCATCGCGGTAAAAGCTACACTCAATTTATTCATTATCTTAATCTTTCAACTTGTAGGTGGTCGGAGAGTCTTTTTGATTAATCCTTGATACTTTAAATACCTCCTCTGTCCAATTCGGAATGTACCCTTTAGCAAAAAACACTTTTCACTTTTGAGATACGAACTTTATTCGCCATTTTTCACATCACTTTTCACATGAGTGCGTTACGTTGGAATGATTCGCGCACTTTATTTTTAATCTACATTGTCAGCATTTACATCTACTGGTCTGAGTCCAATAGAACGATGGATAGAGTGATTGTAGGCATGGAGTGTATCTTGTAGAACCTTTGTCCAATTTTGTGTCAAGTTGGCAGTAAAATGTCGCCACAGGCGATTTTTTAATGTGCGATTAAAACGTTCAACGAGTGCAGCTTTATAAGCGCTCTTTACACTAAACAACTCAATGTCATGCCTCTCAAATAATCTTGTCACATGCTGATTTTCAAACTCTTTTCCTTGATCACTCTGAATTCTTTTTGGAATCCGACCTTCTCGAAAAATTGTTTGGAATGCTTTTGCTACTCCTTTCCCTTCTTTAGTTTTTAAAGGTTGAGCCCCACGCATAACGCGAGAAAATATCAATGGACGGTTAAAATAAAATTATTGCCCGAGTTATGTTTTGAAATGGAGGCAACATCACACAAATCTGCTTGCCACTGTTCATCGATGTCATGAACAATATAATGGCGGGTGCGGTACTTCTTTTTCGCTTGTTTGTGGAGTGTATAGGTAGCCTGACCCTTTAACCATCGTTTCACTTGTGATTGTGGAAGACCACTCGCTTTTGATAATTTCTTGATAGATGCAATCTGCCGGATGTTTTACATCATAATAGATTGACTTCAACGTCAGTCGATGACGGCTGACTCTTTTTCCTCCTTCTCATCTTTTTGTTTTCTTGCCTTGTTCTACATTTACAACAACTGCAAAAGCATTTAGCTTTAGCGGTTTTTGCGATCTGTTCACATTGCTTAGGGGGTTTCAGATTATGTGAAGCTGGCGCAGCAAGTGCAAGTGACAACGACATTCACCTCTGGCGGCTCATTACATGGCAAGCAACACATCTGCTTCATATTAATAGTCTGAGAAACCCATGTATTTCCTGGGAGGAGTGTTGGTGTTTACGTTTTCCTTTTACCTGTTTTTAGTGGCGATGTAGATCTACGTCGAAGTTCTTCCTCTTGTTTGCTTAGTGAGTGTGGGAGGGGATGTAGCAGGTGACGTCCTTTAAAAAACCAATTTGTTGGCATTTTTCATCGTCTGAAGCATTGGAGCAGTAAGCCACTGTTGAATCAAGTCTTCTTTCAATGTCTCATTTATTCAAAGCAAATTTTGGTACATTAGTCTTTTTCAATAGGTTTTAAGAAAGTATGACCAAACCAGGTTGAACATAGCCCTGACGGCGCTTTCTACGTGTCGCATACTGAATCAAGTCTTCATAACGTGAAGCATCAATCACTTTATTTTCATCTGTAATGATTTCTCCTCTATCATTTACATTGAGATGGGGTTCAATACTGTTGAAAAGAGATATGGCATGTGCGCGAGATGCTAAAGGTGTAGCAGTCGATACAGAGTCACGCATCTTATTCTTCAAGTTTTTCAATTGCTCAACAGTTTCCGATTGTAATAATACAGCACGATGTGGATCTTTGATGTGAACATTTTGCTGATAATCTATTTCTTTCCTATACATTTGATTTGCAAGAGGTTGCTTTACTTGCTGCATGGCAGTCAATTGTACATATTCATCCTGAGGAATAACAATCATGCGAGAATAAGAACTCATAGTTTGTAGATAATCATGGGAGTTTTCAAAATATCACTTCGAAATCTAAATTCTTCCGGACACTCTTGCGTAAAGTCAATGAATAAGTAACCGTATGGTTTTTCAGTAGCTGCTTGAAAAATTTCAATTAAGGCTTTTGATCCTCTGGGTGCAACTTGTCGCGCTAAAATTTCAAATTGACTTTTATCTCGCGGATTCTTGAAAATAGCATAATAGTGTGTATTCAGGTTTCGTGTACGAGCTTCTTTTCCATCAGGAAACAAATTTTGTGTAATATAGATGATAAAACACCTTTTATGGTGTGCTGCGCGAGTGAACATATCTGTAACATCTTTTGAATTCTTACTTTCTTTTAATAAATCATCCAATACAACAACATCATTAGACTGAAGTTTATCCACTGGAATAATTCCTTCATGTCGAATAAAGTTGCGACTTTGCAATTCCTGAAACAGCGACGGTTGATAAATACCATAACACCAAATCACTCGATTGATAGGTTCCTTAAACAACTCCCTTCTTTTATCCAATAAATTCAGCGTGAAAACAGTTTTACCTGCATGAGATGGACCTGATACAGTCAGAACTTTATCACATTGAAGTCTGAAATCCATTTTATTACTTTGAGACTCAACATTTGCATAATTAACGCTTAGAGCCAAAGATATTTCCCAATAGGTTGCCCACGGCAGGAGCTATCATTGGAAGTATTGCTGAAAGGAAACCGCCCTTTTGTGTTAGAGTTTTCCTCTTTCTTTGAAGGGCGACTTTAGGATTGGAGATGAAACGCAATTTCGTAGCATATCGCTTAAGTAACTTTCGTTGTTTTGGCGCTAATTTCTTCGTCCTCAACTTCCTCACATGAGAAATAATTTCACAAATGAATTTATCGTTAGCATGTCGTATAGCATTGTATCGCTGATTTGCTTTCATTCGTCGGAGAGCTTGAATGGCTGAAGAAAACTTTTGACTTTTACGTTTCGTCATTTTACGTTTCGCCATTTTCCGTGTTAGTCTTTGCTAAAACCTATCTTTACCACATTTGCATAGGTACTAACTATTGCGACATAAGTGACACTCGAAATGAGCAATATCACAGTGGTTACATTGGCAAAGTTGAATGCAATTACGTATGAAACAGCGTTGACAAAAAGCATGCTTACATCTCTTGAAGATGCGCTTTTCATTTCCATCCTTTCGCTTACATACATCGCAACACATAGTTTCACCGTTACTGATGTCTATAGCAAGTCTTTTTGAAGATATGAATTTGCTAGCCTTTTCTAAATAATAGACGCATGTACAGAAGGAATATACTTCGAGAGTGAGCAGACATAGCTCGAAAACCAGTTGTGCTACAATCAAGTACCACTGCATTTTCAATTTTTCTTTATGGAAAGTTGAATGTGAATATCTGAAATCGCTTCAATCACTAGACTGCTACCATGATGGTTAAATGCGTTAAGACGTTCGGCAATTTTTATCATATGTCTTTT